>OMKY01213572.1:0-13931 GCA_900302395.1 Bregmaceros cantori | reverse complement strand
GTGTGTGTTATAGCTGTGCGTTCGTTTTGTTGATGAACATTGAACATTATGCTGACGAAACGACGCTCGTGTCGGCACGGCAGCATCCCCCCCCCATGCGCGGCCTGTCTCTCTCTCGCTCTCAGTCTCTCTGTCTCGTTATCTCTCTCACCTAGTCTCTGTCTCTGTATACGGCTTTGTAAACATTTAATAATAACATTTAAAAGAGTGACAGATAGCGAGAGTTGCCCACACGTCTGGAAGTTTAACGACGGAGCGTTGCATGGAGGAAGCGATCTTTCTGGATACGCTGGCTTTCCAAATGTAACGCGCACCCTGTCACTTAATGCGCTTCCAACCGCATTTGACGCCTAGTGATAGTTGTACACAAAAGAGCGGCACGTACTGTCTGTGGTACGCGGAGCTGACGCGCTCTGTTCTAAAGAATGAACCTTCGTTAATATTATACAGCAAGGCAACGAACCGCAAAATATCCGGTTGCTTAATAATATTGTTTTTCTAGTATATATTTATTATGCTTTATTGAGAATATGGTATGCATTTGAAATGCATTTTATTTTATTCAACTTACTTTTCTTTTTCATTATAGTAGTCAATACAGTTATTATAGTTTGCAAAAAGATTTTTTTAGTAACATAGGTCTGCAAGAATTTTAGGAGGAGAATATTGCTGGTTTTCTCATTTAAAATAGATTTGATTTTAATGTATATTTTTTTTATTTCCTCAAAAATGTTGCTACTGCTCCTGCTACCTGCCTCTGAAAATATGTTGCTATGTTTGCTATGTGTCTGTACAATTTATTGATTGTAATTAAGAAATACTTTTTTTTTTTAAAAAAAATAAAACCGCAATTAAAAAACGCAATTAACCGCAAAGGTGGAAAAACCGCAATTTTTATTTTTGGGCAAAACCGTGCAGCCCTAATTCCAACACAGGCTGCTTCAGAACCACCATGGACCATCAATGTCATACGTGGAGTGGTGAACATTCTTACATCCTATTAGGGCTGCTGCGATTAGTCGATTAGTCATTGATCAATCGATTATAAAATTAATCGACAACTAATGCAATAATCGCCAAGGAATTGAATCATTGATATTTTCAGCATTTTTTTTTTGCTGCCACGTCCACCTATTGGCCACACAAACATGACATTACTTGATAATTTCTGATAATCCAAAATATGATTAATATTATTGATAAAGAAACATGATTATTAGCAGAGTAATTAACTTAATTGTTGTTCATTTGTTTGCGAACATGAAACAAAATTTACTACATTTCAACTTGTCAAGATTAATTTGGGAAAATTTGGGGAATTCTTTAAAGGAAAAATATCTAACCGATTAATCGAGGAATCATTTCAATAATCGGCAACTATTCGACTATTGAAATAATAGTTAGTTGCAGCCCTATGTCCTATAATCAAAAGGTACCAACTAGTCGACTATTAAAATAATGTTAGTTGCAGCTCTACTTCCCTACTTCCTATAACCAAAAGGTACCAACTAGTCGACTATTAAAATAATGGTTAGTTGCAGCCCTACTTCCCTACGTCCTATAACCAGAAGGTACCAACTAGTCGACTATTAAAATAATGGTTAGTTGCAGCTCTACTTCCCTACTTCCTATAACCAAAAGGTACCAACTAGTCGAGTATTAAAATAATGGTTAGTTGCAGCCCTACTTCCCTACGTCCTATAATCAAACGGTACCAACTATTCGACTATTGAAATAATGGTTAGTTGCAGCACTACGTCCTATAACCAAAAGGTACCAACTAGTCGACTATTAAAATAATGGTTAGTTGCAGCCCTACTTCCCTACGTCCTATAATCAAACGGTACCAACTATTCGACTATTGAAATAATGGTTAGTTGCAGCACTACGTCCTATAACCAAAAGGTACCAACTAGTCGACTTAAAATAATGGTTAGTTGCAGCTCTACTTCCCTACTTCCTATAACCAAAAGGTACCTCTCTCATCTTGAAGAAGGCCATGCCGGTCAGCAGGGAGTCTGAACCTGCTTGGTGCTGTGGGCCGATCCGCTCCAACTCCAGCTGTTCAGCCACTTCCTGCAGGCCGCCCTGAGTTCACAACAGCGTGTTAACACTGGCTGTGTCCGAAATCGCTCCCCAACCCTCATATAGTGCACTATATGGGGTGCACGCCATTTTCTAGGGGTGCCCGAATCCTCCATGTACCCTAGATAGTGCACTGAAAGTATCCCATAATGCACCGCAAAAAGTAGTGAGCATCGGATGTATCCTAATCGGAGCAATATAACCCATAATGCATTGCGCGACGTTTTAAAAATAACCTAAACTTCACAAAAAATGGTGCTGCGGGAGTAAATAGCGACCGACTGAATTGTTAAAAATGTAAGTGCTTTTGACTTTTTGTCATGATTTTTGAATTTCATAATGATATTTTTGTAATTATATTTTATAATCATTTTCAACGGCGGCGACTCTAGTGTCCGAAATGTCGGCCGTTGCTGTTGAGTGCACTATGAGCGAGTGCACTATATGGGGTGTAAGGAGTAGGGGAAAGGGAGCGATTTCGGACACAGCCAATGCTACTTGGCCTCTCTCATCATAGAAATAAACATCAATAATGGAGCAGATCATAAATCATTTAATTGATAGTCATTAACCCCCTTTTACATTTGCACTGATGTTTGAAGGTCCAAATAGTCGCCACAAATTATACCAGAACTCAATAGTTATGTACAGTAATTAATAATGTGAAGATAAGTTCTACTTTTTAGAAAAAAGGTGTGATTTAAAATGTCTATATTCTAAAAAATGTGTATTTTGCAGCAAGTATGAGTTTTCTGTAGAAGTCTGGTCCTGAGACACTTCGACAGGCAAAATGCATTTATTACAAATTAGATTTCTACTAATACTATTTCTACCACTACTCCTACTCAGAAGAAGGCCTGTCTCTTGCTCAGTCCTGTATGATGGACAAATGAAAATAAGAAAAAAAAGGGTATTTGTCTTCCAGTAGGTGTCAATTGGGCTCAGTTCTGTGAATCGTCACCCTCATGTCTCTGTGCTACCTTGAGGTTCTTGCAGCTCTTCATGAGGTATTTGACGTCGTAGATGACGGGGAAGTACAGACGCAGAACCTCGAAAAAGTCCACTTCTTCCTCAGGGAGGTTTGCGTTCGATAGCAGCTTGATCAGGTAGCCAAAGTCATAGCCACTGGGCACACACACACACACACAAGCAAAGATGTAGCAGGAATATTGTTTGTGTACAGATGTTGGAATTAGAATAGCTGTATTATTACATGTATGCAGTATATGTATAATTATATGTAAACTGTATCTAAAAAGTTCATAATATACAGAAAGATCATAATCTCTTGCATACCCTTATCAAGGTTTCTGTGGAGAAATTTTTAGCTCATCCTCGTTTCATCAGGGTCTTAGGGAAAAAGGTGGGTTGATGATTTTGTCAACGTCATCGCCAACGAAAACAACAAAGGCTCACCTGTTAAAGAGCTGAAAGCTCACCGGCAAAAGGACCGAAAGCTCACCTGTGGAAGAACCGAAGGTTCACCTGCAGAAGGACTAAAAAGGCTCACCTGCAGAAGGACCAAAAAAGCTCACCTGCGGAAGGACCGAAAGCTCACCTGCGGAAGGACCGAAAGCTCACCTGCGGAAGGGCCGAAAGCTCACCTGCAAAAGACTGAAAGCTCACCGGCAAAAGAGCTGAAAGCTCACCGGCAAAAGAGCTGAAAGCTCACCGGCAAAAGAGCTGAAAGCTCACCGGCAAAAGGACCGAAAGCTCACAGGCAAAAGGACCGAAAGCTCACCGGCAAAAGGACCGAAAAATCACCTGTGGAAGGACAGAAAGCTCACCTGTGGAAGGACAGAAAGCTCACCTGTGGAAGGACCGAAAGCTCACCTGTGGAAGGACCGAAAGCTCACCTGTGGAAGGACCGAAAGCTCACCTGTGGAAGGACAGAAAGCTCACCTGTGGAAGGACAGAAAGCTCACCTGTGGAAGGACAGAAAGCTCACCTGTGGAAGGACAGAAAGCTCACCTGTGGAAGGACAGCCACTTGACACCCTCGCACAGCACCACACCAGATGTCATGAGCAGCTCAGCGAAGTAGAGTGTGTCGATTCCCTCATCCTCGTGCTTCTTGAACTGTATCCCAGACGTGGTCAGCAGCTCGATAGAATCCTGGGCGTACATGTCCTCTCTACAACGAGGGAGAAGGCGGTCAGTCTTATACTGCCTTCTACAGGCAAAATGAAATTACAGTTTTGGACCATAATATATAGATGGGTTTACGTGCCAAAAATATTTTGTCCCGCCCTTTGAACACGCACTTCCGGTGTCTGTATCGGAACCTGTGTCATTGTAGTGCAGCAAAATGGCTGAATTTGTTCCGCAAAACACACACCATTTCAAAATCTGCTTACTGCAGCTTGCTCTGTGAGCAACTACACATTATCCTGCCTCGCTCACGGTTTTGCATAAATATTGACGAAAAACAGACAAATACGTCTTCAAGTCACTCACCAATGTGGTCACGTTATTCTGGACCAATGAGATGGCAGCATTCACTGGAAAGGTTGATGCAGATGAGTAAATGCCCACTACATCTGGGTGTGGAATAGCACACTACAAGTTACCACCATCCTTTTTTATTAACGCACGTGAGTGTGCTCCCACTGAATAGTTGAGTTAGTTTTACCCGAATTACCGACCAAACTTTTCTTTTATTATTATTATGTATTATATTATTTTAATTATCTGATAAGAAAAAGGAAACAAACAAAAGTCACGGCTTTTCCTCTTCAATTTTGTTGCATTTTTTTTCTGCAAAATGCTTTTTTGTAATATTACAAATTGTAGATTTATTTTAAAGGCTTGTGCCATTACCAACCTGTAATTGTTAAATTTTTTCAAAGCACACCTTAAAGCCCATCAAAAGTGGTTAAAGATGGTGCACCTAAAGACGGCCCCCATTAATTCATAGTAACATATCATTCATAGTAACAGAACAGCGATGCCGCGAGTTCTACTCCCCTCGCCGGCCTTTCTGCGATGTCTACCCCGGATCTCTCTGATGGGGGGCTGAGTGGTTATAGAAAAAGCGCCCCAGACCACAGTAATATAAATAGTAAATGTAATCCCCTCTAGCAATCTTCATCCTAGCTTCCGATTTAACCCTTTGACCATCTCTCTCAATAAGGAATGAAAAATGCCGCTTGCGCCCCAAAAATAACGAAAAAAAAAAGCTTCCGATTATAAAATAATGAAAATGGTAGTTGAAGCCGTAGTTTGAACATGCAGTGGTGAGTGGTGGGTCGTACGTGAGGTTGAACTTGAAGTTGAACTGCCATGTGGAGGTTCCTGGAGGGTACTCCCCCTCCTCGTTCATGAAGGTCAGGCCCAGCTGGATGATCTTCAGAAGGTCCACGTTGCAGCGCAGCAGCTGGTACTGGTAGTCGGCGTTGCTGCGGAACTCCCCAATGGGCCGCGCCACCACGCCCGGGAACTCAGTGTCCTGACACCAAAGATAGTGTGCTCAGAGATAGCAAGTAACGAAGTACAAATACTCAAGTACTGTACTTAAGTATTTTTTTCCTGTATCTGTACTTTTAGAAGTACTTTTTTCTCTGATTACTTTTTTACTTGTACTGAGTAGATTTTTAACAGAAATATCTGTAGTTCTACTCCTTACTTTTCCCAGAACAAGCTTGTTACTTTTTTTTGCGCACAGATCGTAGGTGGTAGGGATGTATAGTGTGAATGAGCCAGTAGGGGGCGGTAATGCCAACAGACGTTAATTTCAATGTTTGGCAGTGGGATTTATGAGCCTTAAGTGAATTAAGTTAGGCTAGGTTTTTAATAATCTATTCGAATGTTCAAACATTGTAAAACTAGCATCGAAGAGTGGATTTTATATACAATTTTATTTTTTACTTTGTACTTTATACTTTCAAAAATACTTTTGAGTAATTTTTAGAGCCTGTACTTTTTACTTTCAAAAATACTTGAGTACATATTTGGATCAATACTTTGTAGTCGTACTCGAGTTGTTTTTTCACAAATGTATTTTACTCTGACTCAAGTAAGAAATTTACTTTTGCCATCTCTGAGTGTGCTTCATTTCAATAATTGTCGCTTTCCAGGGGGCCGTCGAGGATTGCAATGTGGTTAAAGACACTGAACCTAAAGCCGGCCGCATTCATATTAATGGCATTGTGGTTTAGGTCACAGCGTCAGTTTTTGACGAATCCTATCAATAAAGATGGAAAAACTGCTTACGGCAGAAAAAAAAAAAGCGAATCGTGCTAATTATTTTTGCGCAATTTAAATTATCGACTAAGCACGATCTCTTTCTCCCGGTCCATATTAGATCCAGAATATCCCAATAAGATAAACATTACATAATGAAAACCCCTAATAGGAGAACATTATCAATACTTCAACAAGTTGATAATAGAGTCAGACAATTACATTCCACATCACGATTGTTGTTGTTTTTTTTTGGTCAAACAGGTTTCATCTATCTTTACCTCACCAGAAGCAGTTGTTGCTGAGGCTAACTGAGATTCTGTTCTTTACCTCAACAGATGCACTATAAATATGTTGTAGTTTAAGTGAGCTGCTGCTGTTTACCACTATTTATGTATTGTTGTTGTTTCAGATGTTGCTTGTTACAAACACGAAAGCACCACCGTTGCATTTAATGAAAGCCCTTCTAATGGGAAGTATGCTACCTTAAATAAACGTTATGAAAATGTGGTTTGGCGTCGTGTCAAGTTGTACAAATAGGCCAGAGGTTACTGAAGTGGGAGGAGGGGGGGGGGTTAGGGGGCGTGCAGTCCAGAATCTGCTCCGGCCCCTGGCCCATTGGGTTTCTGTGGACCTCTGAGAAAAGTAATTGAATACCCCTGATCTGGAGGTTAGGGCCCGCCTTAACAGTGCTCGGATTGCTGCGTCGATTAACGCATTAACGGTGCCCTGAGGCAGAAAATCCGCTATCCTCATTATCCCCAGACCAAATACCATGTGTCATGCAGTAAACAACACTGACCCCCACAACCCCCGAACTATGCACCAGGGCAGAAATGGGGAACGCTACGATCTTACAATTGGTAACTTGGTCATATTAAAGTCCTGCTACTCACCATAGCAATGTAGTTGTAACTCCGAATAACATGTCGGATCCTTTTTAGCTCGTCGTCCAGATTGGCGGCCCACACCTCACATATTCTTTGGCTGTGATCCACCGTAGCAGCGGGCATAGTGCAACCTCTAAAGACACAGATGGGTTTAGTAGCAGCGAGCATAGTGCAACCTCTAAAGACACAGCTGGGTTTAGTAGCAGCGGGCATAGTGCAACCTCTAAAGACACAGCTGGGTTTAGTAGCAGCGGGCATAGTGCAACCTCTAGAGACACAGCTGGGTTTAGTAGCAGCGGGCATAGTGCAACCTCTAAAGACACAGCTGGGTTTAGTAGCAGCGGGCATAGTGCAACCTCTAAAGACACAGCTGGGTTTAGTAGCAGCGGGCATAGTGCAACCTCTAAAGACACAGCTGGGTTTAGTAGCAGCGGGCATAGTGCAACCTCTAAAGACACAGCTGGGTTTAATGCTCATCTCCAGGTATCGGTAAGTAGAAAGCCAACAAGATGGTGAACAATGGAAGAGGTATAAGCGATAGCTGTAGAAGTGATTCGTTGGCTTCCATCTTCACCTTTGTTGGGATCCATAGGGTCGAGCTATTCTTGTAGCTTGACCCTAGCTAGGCTTGTAGCTAGCTAGGCTGGCAATAGGGATTGGGCATGGTGACATCACGGCTTGGGGGGGGCGGGGAGGGGTGGCAGACATTTTGGGAGTTGCACGTATGGTGAAGTGGTATACCTTACCACTTCACGTCATTGTATTGGAGTAGATGGAAAGAAAATCAATGCTGTCAATCATCAGCAGATGTCGTCAACTTTTAAACTGTCAATCTTAAGGTCCATTTATACCCCCCGTTAATAACGGAAACGGACGCTCTCATCCGGTTCCGTGGGTAATTTCATCCGTTAAGCCCTTACCAAACCGTTGAGCTCCGGGTGAAACGGACCGATAGCACAAGAAACGTGCGGGGCAGTAGGGAGTCACGAGCGTTTCGCATGCTCTAACTGTCACAACTCAGCACCGCCCTCTAGAGGACTTCTTATGTAGCTCCCTATGCGGACGCAGGTATAAACACAAACTCCAGGAGCAACGGCTGGAACGCGACTCTCAAAATGTCTCCTGCCCCCAAGCCTTAATGACACCATGCACAAGCCCTATCATATGAAAAATCCCAAATAACTGAAAGCCTTTCTTTCATTTAAATTCAAATCCAACCATTACATTCATTTTTAAATGTCACAGTTTGGGAAATGTAGGCAACAAAGTTCACTCTGGAATTTTAGTCTAGAGAAGACATGATTACTTTTGCCTTACTTTTGCCTTACATTTACGAACCCTCGGGAACGGGAGGGGGCTGCAGAGTAAAGTACTGCTTAAGGTAAGGGTTGACGCTTATAGGGCTTGTGCATGGTAGCGGCAGACATTTTGGGAGGCGCATCAGACGACCAGGCAGAGAGCAGTATTTGACGGTTTAAAAATGTTAATCTATTATTGGCTTATCCATGGAAGAAGGCTGGTGATTGATAGCATTATCTTGCTTCCCATTTACCCCAATACTATACCAGTTCACTGTACAATTTGTCCAAGAAAGTAGAGATCACTGTAATATGAGCAGGACATTAATACAAATATCAAATGGGTCATAGCTGAAATGGTTAAATGTAGTACAGCCCACGTGCAACATAGAAGCGCTTATTCTTTAGCATATTCCATATTCATATTCCTTTCCCATGCAGAGATGCTAGAACTGGTATGATGTTTTATTGGTTTGGTCTTGTCGCCAAATGCAGAACAAACTATGAGTAAAATATATTTTTTAAAGTTTATAATAGAGAGGGTTTTTTTTTAAAGAAAAGCTGTAGATCTTATCAGATCAAACAAGCGTTATCGTTGAATAACATTTACCATTACCATTAATTGATAGCCACAGCATCAATGTATTGTCCTTACGCAAATAAATACATTATACACTAGAGTAAAAACATTTTGGATATGTCAAATAAAAAATATTATTTATATAAGAGCAATGTCCCAAATTTAGCTTAAACTACAGATATTAAATGAATTAAGGTATGTTGGGAGAAAGAATTAATCTGTGTTTAGATATTTTTTCCGTTCAAATTTTAATCGCATGTCCCGTCTCTCATTTCTCTGTATGCATAACGACGCTTTATTACCTGCACCGAGCAGGTAATGTTTTCAGTTGAGTTGGTTTGTCCCCCTGATAACTGTAGTTACGCACGGATCTGGATTAAATTTTGTACGGTTGTTGGAAATGACGAACGGAACAAGTGATTACATTTTGGTACATTTCCATCATTACCTCTGCCAAGGAGGTTATATTTCGTATATATCAGTTTGTCAGCAGGATAATAAAAAAAGGTATGCATGGATCTGGATGAAATTTTGTACGGTTGTTGGAAATGACGAACGGAACAATTGATTACATTTTGGTGAATTTCTGTAGCCTATAAGTAAAGTGACAGTTTGACAACTGTTATGAGCTTACAAAATGCGATTTGGGCGCAGGTTTGCACTCTCCGAGTGCTTCTAGTATAAGCATTATGCACAGGTCTTCGATTGCTTAATTAATCAATAGAGCTGTTGGCATAACACAGCCCTGCCTTGTACTGTAATGTAATGTAATCCCCTCCTTGGGGATGAATCAAGTATCTATCTCATGTGTCTGGTGTGATGCGAGTGCCGCTGGTTCATGTGCGGTGCCCGGGGGTGCACCCCGCCCTCTGCGGGAGGTGATTGGGGCGGTGTCACGGTCAAGGGTTGTACGGTGATCGGTGTCGCCCCGTCCGGCGTGGTGGTGCGTGGTGCACGGCGATCGCTGCTGCTGCGCTGTCTGGGGAGTGAGTCCCTATCTCCGGATCTCTCTACCGAGAAACATGCGCTCTATCGCGGCAGTCTCCCCTCGGTGCTCTCCCCCAGTGAAACTTACCGTTGGCCAAACGGTGCGGGTGTTTACGGTGCGACGCCAATTAAAACGTTAAAATGACCGCCGGGCGGTGGAACGTGGCCGGCGAGTGAAGTTTTAAATAGTTTTCGGTTCAGGCATTGTATCAATATCACACTACAGCAGCCATCACGTCCCACAACCTACCGGATCACGTCATGACGTCACAGCGTCCTGACGTCATGTATGACGCAGCCTCGGGGGGTAAAAAGCCAGACTTATATTTCTATTTCTCCACCATATCGTTTTTTTGGGAATAATTATATTCTATAATATCTAAATATTATATAATAATTAATTTTCATGATGTCATGATTCATTATGGCTCTCCTCTTCAACTTTTAGTATTGTCTTTTCATTTTTCTTTATTTTCATTATTTTTTTCATTCAATTTTTTAAATATCTGTGTCTTGAAAGGTGCCCTGAAATCGAATGAATTCTTATTGTTATTATTCCTTCATTTCCTCATATCAGGAATGTATTCATCATTGTTCTTTCATCATCTTTGATCACACAAACATATATCAACAGAAGACACCATTACACATGCAATGTATTGCAAGTATTGTTTTATTCACAGAAAGATGTGCCGTCTTCATCAGATTAAGAACAACAATTATAAATAAAAAAGGAACATACACAATTAATAAACTATTATAAAGTAAACATTGATTCATCAATGCATTGGTCGTGTGCTTTTGTTTCCAGCAGCAATGGACTGATAGGGCATACAGGGACCACAGCATATCTGTGTCCAAATCAATTTGGCTACTGGTTCTTTACCTTGGTGACAGTGTAGATTATGTCCATCTGAACATCTGTCTATATGCAAGATAATCCAAATTCCAGTTTCAGAGGTGGTTCTTTAGTGACTGGTAAACGCATTAAAAAAGAAATAAATAAAATAAAATGAAAGCTTAAAAAAATTCTGGCATCAGACAGTAACAAGGATTACTGTGTGAACCTAAGACATTCTTTAAAAAATATGGATCATTTTGGTTCAATAAATTAGCCACCATTGGAATTTCCACAACATTTTTTATCAGGGAAACCAGATTTCACTGGTCCAAAATTCCTGCAGTAGTTTTTTTTATTTATTCAATGTCATGGTTTCAGTTTTTTGGGGAGGTTCTTTAATGCTACTGTACCCATTCTTTACAATAGTGTGATGCATTATGTTTGCTACTTACCTATGCAATCCATGTGTTGGAAGATTTGTACAGACATGTATTGCGCTATGTTTCGCAAGCATTTTCAATTCCGGAAGCTTGTATTGAACTCAACCACAGCAGGCATACCATTTCATAGTAAATACAATAGAATTGGTTCGTCTGATGGAAATGTGACTATATAAGAGGTATTAACAGGGCTCCGAACCAGTTCAAGGAATGAAAACGAAAACCGGAAACGAACGGACATTTATGGAATTTTACGAGGAGCGGAAACGAAAACGAAAAAAGACGTATTCAAATGTTCCGGAAAAGAAACAGAACATTATGAAATCCACAAAACAGATTAAAAACGTTCTTTTCTGTTCCCTGTATATTTGAACATGTCCTATGTCTGGGAGACTATTTCCAGTTGTGCATCCATCCAACTTTCACTGTCAGTCATCAAGCCCCATGCATCTGGGGCTCCATCTTGTGGACAGACGAGGAAATGAATGTAAAGGTGTTTTAAACCCCCTTTTAATGTTAATACACTTACACAGAAGTTTGAATGTCCAAATATATTTTGTATAAACTATATCTGAACTTAATATTGCACAATATGAGGAACTTTAAGAACGAACGAAATGTTTGTGTTCCGAACCGGTTCAGGACCGATATTTTGGTGGCGGAACGTTTCCGAGAACGAAAACGTCAAACAGAGACCTGCCTGAACCGTTCGGAACGGAACGTTTAAAAAATAATTCTGTTTTCAAGCCCTGGGTATTAATACACCATGTAGTAGTACCCAAGAATAATGCTTGGATATTACTTTATAAGGTATCTGCAGTTTATTTGAGTCATGTATTTTCTAGCACAGGCGCTACAGTTTCCCTGACTCAACAAGCTAAAGCCCAATTCGTACTGTCATTGTATTACCTCTGGTAATTCACACGTACCCCCTGACGTCTGTGTTATTTTGTCGCACGTTCTGACGGGATAAGCAAAAGCCGGTCTTTTGCTCAATTTAAAAGACATTATGCATGTGCCGTATTTTCCCTTGCCCACACGTGCACACACATACACAGACTTCACTCTCACACACGTGTGTGTGTGCGTGTATTAACAAAGTTAAACTAATTCAGAATCCAAACCATTGTGGGTGGGGTTTCATCGAATCACAGTAGGTAACTCACAGTGGAATTACTACTTTGCAACATTGCGCATTTGCACATCAAATGAAACTCAGACGTCCTCCGCAATCATTCATAATTACCAGGGTTAATAAAAGTCCAGGGCTTAACACAGAATAGAGACTGCAAAAAGCAGAAATGTATTTTGGACCATTGGGTTTGAGGGATGCAGGATTGCACAGAAAAAGATAATATATTTTATATCTTTTAATCTTTATGTTAATATCAACAAGAAATGGCCCAAAGGTGTGGCTTGAGGCTACAGAGTCTCACGGTGCTTGTCAAGTTAGTGTTATTGAATGCAGAGAGGGCAGATCATGTTACAGAAAGTAAAACTCGTGCCAAGTTTTGGTTGTACGTGTGCACTGTAGAGTGGCCACCGATTAATCGATTAATCGATGATAATCAATTATTGAAAAAAATCACCAACGAATTTGATAATCGATTAATTGGCAGCGATTAATCGTTTCATGGTTTGGCCTATTCTCCGCTCAAACGTTATGAATATATGTTGTTTCCAATGCAAATTCTTCCAGTGTCAAGGCCCCAATACTTGCGTGAAATCCCAATGTTTTAATTTAGCCTGTAAGAGTAGGCTCAGGAGTCCTCTAGGGGGGCCAGAAAAATTTGATTGCCGGGCCGGATTTGGCCCGCGGGCCACCAGTTTTATAGCTCTGCCATAGGTTCTACGCTGGGGTTTCAAAAGTCCCGCCATTCACGGCAATGGGATGACGCCACGCAAGCTGCGTCTACTTACTATACAGTCTATGTGTAGAACTCAAACACTGCACGACCGTTCATTTCTACAAGGGTTCTTGCTATCTTTGAGAGAGAGCTCCACATTTCTCAGAGATCTCACAATCCAACTCTCTACTAGATGCTTGTCCGTCAGGCCACTCTGTGCTCTGAGGAGAGGGTAGTCCCGAATCGAGGTGCAGCGATGCCCGGCTGCGACTGCGGACGGAATCACAAGACCAATAGTCCTGGGGAGTGTTGTCAGACAAGGTCGACTGCAGCAGCATCAGATCCTCCGGGTCCTGTGCAGCGCTTCTTCCATTCTGGGTTACCAGGTTTGCAATTTGCTGTGTGCGTGCACCACATCAAAAATCAATCAATACAACACATATGAATATATATATATATATATATATACAAAATTATACATACAGAGATGGCAAGTAACAAAGTACAAATACTCAAGTACTGTACTTAAGTAACATTTTCAAGTATCTGTACTTTTAGAAGTACTTTTTTCTGAGATTACTTTTTACTTGTAGTGAATACATTCTTAACAAAAATATCTGTACTTCTACTCCTTACTTTTACCAAAACAGGCTTGTTACTTTTTTTTTTTTTTGCGCATTGACCGTGTAGAATAAGATGTATAACATGAGTCAGTAGGGGGCGCTGATGTACCAAATACAGTCCCAGTTATTAAGTTAATAAGTGGTTTTCATTTAGTATAA
>OMKY01213567.1:0-17026 GCA_900302395.1 Bregmaceros cantori | reverse complement strand
CGGTCCCGCTGTGTCCAGTCCCCTTTCGTGCGCCTCCCGCAAATAATTATTTTCAGTCCCTCGCCCGCCCGCCCCGCCGGGTCGCGATAAGAGATTGCAGATCCTAACCGGCCCTTGAGTAGAAAAGGTTGGGGACCCCTGCACTAGACGGTTCCCGTCTTTTGAGGAATTGAACACTCAGTGCTTAGCTGAGCACACTGACGGATCGATCCTTCACCATAGCGCATGACGTTTGGATTAGAGCCAAATTCACCCCAGTTGTCGCTAAGGACTTAATATTAAATGTCGTTTCTTTCCATGCATGTGTCAATTTGGCTGCCTGGCGGGCGTGAGGTGCGGGGTGAATGAAACATTATGCCGCTGACCGCTCTGCGGTACTTAACCCTTATGATGGATATTAAAATGTATTATAAAAACACACAAGTCTGTAGGCTTTCGTGATGATTCCGAATATATCGTACACATAAATCAAGTCCTAGTTGACCTGCTCTATCCGGTGCCCACTGTCTCACGATGTGGAGTTGGCCCGCGGGCACTGCCCGCCGCTCCCCACGGTTGGGTTAAATGCGGAAGAATTTCACTGTACATGTATGTATAACGGAATAAAGTAGCTTATTATCTTCTCATATATGCATGCTCTGACCATACAAACGCAATGTGTGTAACAACAGAAGCGCGGCTGCAGTGAGTAGCTCGCCTCGCTACTGCGTGTGTGACGCAGTCGTTAAACTTTCGACTTGAAACACTGCAGTTCAGCCGAAGGAACTAAATTAAGTTTCAGGAACTATATTTTTTTGTTCCAACCGGTTCAGGAACGTCAATTTATTGGTGGAACACATAACCGGAAACATTATAATTCAGTTTTCTGTTGAACGAACCGATTGGAAAAAAATATTGGTTCAAAGCCCTGGTCTTAATACTAGATTATAACAGAATAATGAGCACAAAGTTTTGTAATACACTCTAGCCAGTAAGTTTCCCCACCCTCAAGATTGGGCTTTGGATCATCAAATTTCTTAGTTATGAGTGGAAATTGATATTTCAGCAGGTAATTCACAATTAGTGGATTCATGGTAGTCATTGGTCTGTGATGAAAGAAAATGCACCACGCTGAATTTTGTGATGCATACTCTTAATCCTTTCCGTTCTGAGACCTTTAATTTTTAAAAGGCCAGTGCAATGTGAAAATTCCTCAATTTTTAAAAAGACAATCTTTGTATTGCAGTGTCTTTGTGCTGGTGGCACAAAGGACTCCGCTTCATATGATGTGGCTTTTCTGAACAAGGAATGATGCTACAGGTATGTTGAAAGTTTCCTCTTTAAGCGCAAGCGCCATCAGGGAAATTATTTTGAGAACGGTTAATGCGGATGTTTGGTTAATGCTGAAAATCAATGGAATTGTTTGACATTAAAACACTTCAATCACTAATTTAGTGGTTACATTTTAAATTATTCCATTACTTTAAGTTATTCCGGTGCAAGCGTTGTTAAAATGTAAACTGGGGTGAGTGGGGACTAGTTGACATGCAGTGCCTGACCGTGAGGTGTAAGCGAGCTCACGGCACTGAGTTTTTGACCGCTATGCCACAGGACCAGCACAACAGCCAGCCAAGGTTTCCCAACTTAGTAAGTTGAGTACATGAGTGGAAATTATTTCAGCATGAAATTTTGATTACTGGATACAGTGTTACTGGTCTATGATGAAAGAAAATGCACCACGCTGAACTTTTGTGATGCATACCCTTAATCCTTTCCGTTCTGAGACCTTTTTGAAGAGCACTGCAATTTTTGAATTACCTCAATTTGGTGCATTAACAAGAATTTCTTTTCATTGCAGAGTCGTCGTGCTAGTGGCACCTAGAACTGCGTCATGTGAGGTGGCTTTCTGCACAAGTAGTGATGGTACAGGTATGTTGAAATGAATCAGATTCCACTGGAATGCGTGCTAGACAGAAATTTCAAATGTAATGTTATACTGGCTGTACAGTGGCACTGTGGACTATGATGAAAGAAAATGCACCACGCTGAACCTTGATGCATACTCATAATCCTTTCCGTTCTGAGACCCATCTGTTGCAATCATGATATTAAGGCTCCCCACTAGAGTGTTCTGAAAACTCTTCTATGCCCCTGCAGTGTACTTGGCGAACATTCTCAATACTGGCCTGGTGTACATGGACCATGCATATAAACGTAAGCCTTGCACATCCATGGATTGCACTCAACTTTGCAGCGTGCTTTACTGAGGTCTGGGCTGTGGTGTCTTTGGCCTCTCTGCACAGCTGCTACAGAACTTGAGGCGGTTTGAGGCCATGCGGTGCTCTGTCCATCGCGCGGTTATAGGTAAACCTCATACAATTTTCCACAGGTAAAAATTAGTGATAACTAACAACTTGTGCTCATTTCAAATGAAATTTGACTTCCATTAGGTCTGGTCCCAATGGTATGACAACATTCTGAAAAGTTAATGACCTTGGCATGCCCTAATGTTTCACTTTGTCAGTGTTTTTAAACTGGCAATGCTACCAGCATAGTTAAACATTTTTGGTTGTGAACCATGTCTCACACACAGACTAGAACGCTTGGATAGTCTTTGCTGGGGCTTCTCTGGTCAAGCTGCTGGTGCCTGGCAAGTGTCAGAAACCTCAAATTGTGTATATAATTTGATCTTTTGGAAGTAAATGTGTTGGCCTAACAGAGTGTTGCAATGTTGTCCCACCCTTATAAACACCTTCAGGTGTCTGTATCAACCTGTGTAAAGTAATCTAAACTGAAGTGGCTGGATTTGTCACACAAAGTTTTGAATTCTGCTTATTACAGGTCCCGCTGACTATTATCTACCCAGGTGGGATCAGTTTTGCTCACTGACATCACCGATGTTATTGACAAATGACATGGCTGAATTAACTTGAGGGGTTGGATCATTGGTGCAATGCACACCAAGTCAGTTGGCGTGAGACAAAATGAATTATTTTCGTCCATAAAGTCGTCAGATGACGCCACTTAAGCTTTGACATCGTATTGCTATACCAGCACTTGCTGGACAACCTGATGGTGACATAAATTGACAAATTACTTTCGTATGGCAATTTGACTGTGCTGCATGTGCTGTGGTCATAGGAAAGGAAGACTGCATGGCTGGTCTGGACTCAAAGGGCCATCTCTGCTGTCTCTGCTTCTGGACCTACTGCCAGCAGACTACACAACCCTGCAGCTGGAATGCCAACTGTCTTGGGCTTTACAATTTGGAAATGTTGCAAGCAAATGTTTGACAATGTAGATGTGTCATAATAAAGTGTAAATAACATTTCTTGACTTCCTCTTGTACAGATGTTATAAATGTGCCTGATACTGTGTGTATATCTGACTTGTTTAGGCAATTGAAGTGTTTTTAATTCTCATGGAATTTATAACATTGTTACCTTGTCCATTTGGCCATTGGCCACATACTGTGTAGCTGAAATTGTGAATCCAACTTGATAGTAATTTGGATAAGCTGACAGGAATTGCACTGTACAGTTTGCTAAATCTGGAATTCTAAGATGAACGCTCAATGCGACTACTTCAATCTGTTGCTCACAATATGATCTGCATTTACTGCAAACTATAGGCAATTAGGCAGGGGTGACAACTCTCGTCTGACTTGGACCATGACTGGGACTGTAGAGCACAAAGTCATGACTGGTGCTTTACTTCAATTTACGTCAACTCAATTTCACATCACTCGTGTAATTCACGCCCCCTACCACATGGTGGCAATGTTGATAGTTCCACGGTGTCTTGTCAGCGTACTTTGTGGAAAGGTTAAAATAACTGGGGCGAATTTGATCCCTGCCGCCCTTCAGCTGGTTCAATAATTGAATTGAGACAAACAGGACGGATACATAAAATATGCGGCCTTGTTCAATTGAATGGGGACCATTTCGGGTTTTTTTTTTTCGTCAAAGGCACACTATTAATCCACTAGAAAATATGCTCAGTTAAGTTACCCTTGCTAATAAGGGTACACTGGTACAGCTTTTCCTTTCAACAGCTGCATTTCATAACTTTCAATCACTGAACCGGAGCGATTTAACCCCCAGCACATGGCGACGCTGCGTTTACTGACGACGGCTCCTCGTGGCAGTTAAATTTATTTTTATTGCACGGTTACCAGTATGGTGGCGGCAAAGGCGAACCCACGGCTCACCGCACCATTATGGCGTATATGTACTTTGCAGCACTCCGCCTATCCGACTGAGCTAACGTCGTTATGGCACTTGACGACAGGAACAGCTCGACTTCGCCTGCCCAGGAGCCCTCCTGTGGATCTATTCCGTCTCTCCCCGTCTCCTGCATGGTTAGGCTCTCCATGCCGAGTGACCACTTGAACTATTAACTCACATGTCCCTTGTCTTATTGTATTTGTCATGTCAAATTAACTAATTTAACAAATTGTTCTGTATTATTATTTAAAGGTAAACTGCCGAAAATGAGAGATTGCAAAAGTACCGGGATTTCTTGCTTGACTAAGAGTAAAAACATTTGTAGAAAAACTCGAGTAAGACTACAAAGTACTGATCCAAATATCTACTCAAAGTAAAAAGTACATGCTCTAAAATGTACTCAAAAGTAATTTTGAAAGTATAAAGTACAAAACCTAAATTTGCCACTTTACAAGCAATATTTTTTGAGTGGCACACCCAGAGACTAAATGAAAACAACTTATTACTGTACTCTGAGCATTACCGGGTACCGCCACCTATTGACACAAACATATAATCCTACCAGGTCGTTGCATTAAAAAAAATTAACGACCCTGTTTTGGGAAAAGTAAGGAGTAGAAATAGTTATTTTTGTTAAAAATCTACTGAATAGAAGTAAGTACTCACAATAAAGTACTTCTAAAATTACAGATACTTGAAAATTATACTTAATTATTTGTACTTCATTAGTTGCCATCACTGCCGAAAATTCATATTGAAATATCATATTGTCAAATCTTCTTGCCTCTGTAGGTAGTGCACAACTCTCTGCACAGTGGTACTGTGTTTGGCGTAGCCCTATGGACCCGCACGTGTTGAATGGAAGCAACAAATCACTTCCAGAATGTTCCTAGGTGACGGGGGTTAAACAGTCATATTCAAATTTGGAGAAACTATTTGAACCTGACCACTAAATGATGCACAGCCGATGGGCTCGACTGGTTTAGGGGGCACATTTGAGAAAGGTACTTTGGTCATGTTTTTTTCTTCTTCATGTTGTTCTACTGCAGTTCTGCGTAATTGCTTGCAGCCAACCCACATGGTCATTTTACACCCGTCTCATCCTCCCCAGTCGGACCGCACATCTTTCCGGAAACTTGCGCCGCTCCCGGTACTGCATCTTGGCTCCAAGCACATACTCTCGGCTCTGAATCTGTGCATCCTGGCTCTGCCACACATACTCAACAGGTGGCGCTATAGAGTACCTACTTGATGTGGGCATGAAACAGTCATATTCCAAACTTTAAAACACAGTGAATAAATCAACAAGTAGAGCCTGCACGACCGATAGTGGTAGGCAATTGACTGATTGATACCGTTTTTCCCTCACCTGTCGGAAAACAGACACTCATCCTCGCTTACGGAAACTCAAGCCCCCTCCCGGTGATGCATCCTGGCTCCCCACATACACAGCAGGTGCCGCTGAGTTAATGCATAGGATTATGCGCCTGATCCGGATCATGGGGTGAAATACAGTGATTGAACCAACAACTAAAGGCTGCACTGGGTATCATCATCAGTCCAGTAGACTGGCTGACTGTTGGGGCGCCACCGCGACCGGCTCTCTCCATCTCTCTCTCTGTCCTCAGCCATTCGCTTGGTGTCGTTCAGCTTGCACCTTGTCCACTCTTGGATGTTATCTTCCCATCGCTTTCTCTGTCTTCCTCTCCTCCCTTCCATCTGGCACTGTGCCTTGAAGGATTGTTCTTAAGAGTCCTTGGGATCTTGTGACATGTCCGCACCATTTTAGTTTTCGTTTTTTTTTTTACTGTGGGCAGTAGATCTTCATATGGTCAGATGGTCTTCATATGGTCGGATGAATTTGTATCATGACTGACAAGTGTACAGAAAGATTGACGTCTGATCTTCAAGCTGGTGGAAATATTCTTGTCCTGCCAAATTGTCCTTAGTTTTGCTAGAGCCACTGCGTATAGTGGTAGTCAATCATTTAGTTTATACCTGAGCAAGGTCATTTGATAATTTATTCCCCTGTGATGCATTGCGTGATCATTCTGCTTCTGCAGTTCTACGATGTGTGTGTATAATACGTGCCACAACCCCAACCCGTCACACTTAATTAGACCTAGTATTTGAGTACACAACTGAGGTTTGGTTACACACAATGCAGTGATTTTTTTTGCCTCTACCTTCATACCTGTGCTTGGGGCCGTGGGGTTAGCCCCGGCACGTACAGAGGCATGGCAAGATAGGTATGTATCAACTCGGCATAGATCAGGGAGGAACATATTTCAGTGGTGTTTTCTAGTCACAGTACAATCCACAACGTGGTTTATTGCTTCTCTTGAATCGGCAATTGGGGTGAGTGTACGAAAGTGATGTGAGAACTGCAACACTTCATTCTATATTTTATAGTCATACTTATTACCATTCTATGGAGCAATTTTGACGCACATTACAGATTCAATTGAATTAAACTGTATACATCAACCAAATTGGCCACTAAAATATAACTTGGCTGTTATCCCAGTTGGGGAAAATGCGGTAATAGTGATCTTTAATAAACATGCCCATGTATAAATATATAAAACATATAAAATATAGGTTGTGGCTGGGACAGGAACTTATACAAGGAATGTGCTGAGCTTCAGGGATCGTATAAATGTAAAATAAACATAATGATCTATTCATAGTGATGTAAATGGAGGGGATGGCTATATATTCTGATGTTTATAGGTAGTGGGGTGGTCTATTCTGGGAATCTCATTGGGACTGGAATGGGGGAGGAATTGTCTACGGGGCTGTCTATGGGCGATGAGAATTTGTGGGATATAGCTGTGTTAAAATGCGCGTGAAGGGCAGTCAGGCGAGAGTGTGGAGTTTACTGTAAAGAGGACAAAGGGGGGAGGTAGATCCCCACAAACGCTCCTTCTGGGAGGAGCCGTCCACTGAGATGATAGAGGAGAACTCGGGACGCCTTCTGGAGAAAAGTGGCTGCTTGGGGCTCAACTCCACCGGGCTTCTGGACTCAACTCTCTTCTTTTTAAAGCCATTTTTCAAGAATACGTGGACTGGTCAACTTTATCAACTTCGAGGTGCTGTCTTTTCTTAACGGTACTCTATGGGTTAGGGCAGAAGACTTGCAAGAACTTTTAGATTTAAACAAAACTTATTTTCTCAAGTTCGACACCGCTACCCCGTCACTCCGCTCGGATGCACAACGCAGAGAAGTAACGGGGCGTTCCGCGCGTTTTTTGCTAACCAGCATCAACGGCAGAGATCCGGTTTGTTTGTATTAAACACCATTCAAATCTTTCTTTAAAGCGAAACTTTTTTTTCTCCAAAAACGCGGTCGCCATTGGGACCGTTGCGGTGCGACGCCATGGCCGGTCAGTGTGACGCGCTAAGCGGGTTCTTGGCGCAACCACAGTCCGACCCGGGGTCCACGTTGAGCGGGTATTTGGCTCAGGGACAGTCCGACCAAGGGACCACATTGAGCGGATATCTGCACCAACAGGCGCACCAGCATGTCGAACAGGGGAACGCGCTAAGCGGGTACTTGGCACAGCAGCACTCTGAGCACCATCACCACCACCACCATCACCACCACCAAGGAACTGCGCTAAGCGGCTACTTGGCACAGCCACAGTCCGACCAAGCGTCCACGTTGAGTGGCTACTTGGGCCAGCAGCACCAACAGCACTCCGACCACGGCTCCAACTCGGAGCGGAGCACCGACTCTCCTCTGCCGGGCTCCGAGGATGACCTGACGGCCGGACCACATCACCACCCCCCGCCCGACCCCGAATGGACGGAGGAGAGGTTCAGGGTGGACCGCAAGAAACTTGAGATCATGTTGCTGGGTAAATAAAGCAAAACACGCACGTACATCACTGATAGTCCTGTTATTTCGAGTATTGGTTGCACAAACAAACCCTCACAAATCCACGCTATATCATTTTAATGTTCTTTTTCGTATGATATTCTTTGGTGGTAAATTGAAATGGGGTGTGCTGTCATCATTCTTCATAAATCGGCATGTATGTACCTTCCAGTTAAATTAATGCGTTCACCTACCGAATTTATTACGTTTAACTATATTATACGTTATAGTATAAGAAGTACAATAATTAACCTCAAATATGGGTACTGCCGACTGCCGAGTGGCTGCTATTGTCAGCATCACGTCACCGTGCACAATGTGATGCGCCGTTTGATGTACAATACGCCGTTGTGCCGGCAGGTGTCGTTGCCCCATGTTGAGACCAACGATAACACTAATTACCTGTGTGTGTATGTGTGTGTGTGTGTGTGTGTTGTGTGTGTGTGTTGTGTCTTGTGTGTGTGTGTGTGTGTGTGTGTGACTGTGTGTCTCACACTTTCAGCCATTATGATTTAAATCTTGACAACTTCACAGCCTGTCATGAGTGTCCACTGCATATTATATCAGGAGTGGGTTCACGCTACTAACATAATACAGGCTAAATATTCATAGAGCCGTCTCGGCCCGACAGATTGTATAATTTTGTTGAAAATATTTTTTACTGCATGGCTGACCAAACACTACCTAATACAAAAGCCAACCTGTTGTTGTAGCTGTTGCTGCAGTGTTATTCATTTTGGGCATACGATTTGTTTGCATAATTGTATGTTGGTGCAGGTGCCCCACCAGTATAAATGGTGAATCCAGTTCCAAAAATGTAAAACCCTACCATGTTTTTACTCTAACTGTGCACTGCAACTAGTTGTTGTCACCAGCGTTGTCATGGTTACTTGTCAAAGATAAAGCAACTACTGATGACTACTCCTCTTAAAAGTAATGTTAGATTACTGACTACTCTATTTCTAAAGTAACAGCTGTTCGTTTTTTACTTAACCTTAATTACCTTTCATTTATTTCAGCAGCTCCCAAGTGTCAACAAATCTTAAGGAATACAGATAGGCTTACCAATATCTATCGTTATTGGAAGTGATTTTAAAGTTCCCTGCACATAAATAATATACAAAAAATGTCAATGAACTCTTTAAAGTGATCAGTTGTTTTATTCCCGAACTTAAGATAAAAGAGGAAAACTATGGGGCATTAAAGTAACTCAAAGTAACTAAAGTTGTCCGGGTAAGTAATATGTATCCTTAATCTGATTACTGCTTTGGAAAACTGTACTTACTGTAACTCTTCAGTCGGGTTGCAAAACCTGACTGAAGAGATGCACTAATTAGGAGCAGCAGCTGGTATTATGTCTGTTTGCAGGGAAAACCAAAACATGGCAGGACTTTTACTTTCTGGAACTGGATTTGCCATCTCTGCCCACTGAGCTAGCCAGAGACACTCCACGTTTAAATGTTACAGTGAGGATTATTTGGCAGTGGGATGCGTTCATGGTCTGGTTTTAAACTGACCAAGCCGCATCCGTTCAGCGTAGGCCGACATGTCTTCATGGATTCTTGACGTCGCCGGTATGTCTGCCATGTTGAGAAAGTCCCCGTATGTCGGGGTGGTCCAGGGAGGTTCGGGGACACCCCGTTTCAAAATACAGAGCTGAGGGAATGTCTTATACGGAAGTCAGCGCTACAGTAAAATTTCATAAAATAATAACACAGGTGCTGTGATTTGTGTACATCTGTACACATTTTCAAAGCCCATATTTTTATCCTATATTTGAAGTGCATGTTTAGAGAACTATGCCTAATGATGTTACGTATCGCTCTGAATATCTCCCATACGATGAGGCTAGCAGCTAGCGGCTAGCAGCCAGCATAACACCCGGGCCCAACACCGACACCCTAGGCCATACCAACAGCCAGTTAGCCTGCTAACATCCTACGCGAGACCCTGGCTATTCCAGGCCTTGCGGCCGCGAGCCGACGGCTAGGCAAGCAGCTAGTTAGCTGCTGTTAGCCGGGATGGCTAACTAGCCGCTAGCCAGCGACTGCTAATGTTTGCCACCGTCAATATGTTGACATCATTAGGCATAGTTCCCTACACAAGCACCACTATGTAGCGTAAAAATATAGCCTGTTGCAATATGTACTCACCAATTGCATTCCTGGTGTTCCACTGTGCTAACCATAGCATATATGAACATAGTGCTCCAGCGCTGCTGCACAGGGCCACCCCCCCCAACTTCCCCCTGCCAACTATTGGTATTAAAAAAAATGTATTAACGCCAATTCTGACAGGTTTGTGAAATTATGATCCCCCTCACACAATTAACCAGCAATTAACCATTAACAGGCAATATACATTAAAACAAAAATGAGGAAAGATCTTTCAAAAATTGCTAATATTTCTGCTTTTGGTATTCGCTTCCATGACACGGCAGTCGGCAGATTGAAGCCAATGCGACATCCCAAATATATTCTGTCTATGTGTGAGACGAAGTGAGAGAGCAGGAGGGTGAAATTCATAATTTTCCACCTTCGTCATAATCTGTCCAGTGCTTCATATGTAAGACCAAGGTGTTGGAACACCAAGTATAACAGATCATTCAGCCAACTGAAAACACACCGAGTCCATACATCCGATCAGAAGTTATGTATCAATCAAAAATGATGCCGGATATCTGCTTTCTGTGATAACACTTAAATGCCAACACTCTAGGAAGGAAAGCACCCTGCACAAGGCCACCGTGACATCACAAATCCTACAGAAAGCATGGCTCTACAGTATTTCTGGGTTTCATTAATACTTCTATCGCATTTTGCGGATATTCCTTCAGTACTCGGCAATACTTCTACTTATTATCTTTTTGTGTGGCCCATTTGGGCCATTTTTAAAGCCATTATGGCAGGGAAATGGGGTGAAGAAGGGGAGAGAAGGCATGCAGGAAATCTGTAGGTGGGGGGAGGCGAACCCGCGATACACGGCATGTGTTCTGCAGCACTCGATGGGAAGGTCAGCGATGGGAGGAGAACTTGCGATGCTGCACCTGCCTTTGAACTAAATCACAGGCACCATATGTGTGCTGGGTGCGAGTGTCTTACAGACTGCGCCACAGAGCCAGCATACTTATTATCCCATCATTATGCCATCATTTTACTGGTCCGGCCTACTTGGGAATAGATTTTCCTCCATGCAGCCACTGAGCTAAAATTAGTTAGACACCCATGATATAAACAATATAACTGTGAACTGGATGGTAATGTGCGTGAACAAAAATAATTTTGCTCATGCGATCATTTGAAAACTAAAACTCAAAGCAAAGCCATCAAAAATCCCTCTTGACGTTTGAGGAGAAGTCAACATTGGTTGTCTGGTTTTCACACTCTATTACACTGGTTTTTGGTGACCTGTGTTTTCCGTGGAAAGCTGGAATGCACTCGAAATTATTCCAAACTGTCGTAAACATCAAATGATCCATTTCGGTGGCCAACGGGCATGCAAGTCATCGCTGACGGCTTAAATACCAGATTAGGTTGTGAAAAGATGTGCTACATGAAGTGCTGTGTTGACGTTGGTTAGGGCGAGCTACCAGGATCCCTTCCCAGGATTGGCAGATGAATTTTAAGGAAAAGAAAGGCAACTACAGTAATTTGGAGTGGATTCGTTACACAAACACAGAACAACAAGTCAAAACAAAACAGAATATTCATACTGAAATAATTTTTCCCCCCTGATCTTAGATCCTAGGAGATATGTATCGACTTATTTAAAGGTAACCGGTTAATACCGGTTTTATTTCGTTCCTCAACCTTTTCATTAAAAAGGCGAGGGGCGCTGTGTCCCACTGCCGACTGCCCCGCGCGCTGCTGCTCCGCAAGTTTCTGCCCTTCCCAGCCGCGCCCGTGACGAGCGTCACCTTGAATTGAAAGAACACCTGCCACAACTCGGGGGTGTTTCAGCCTACAGGAACAAAATGATCCGTGCTGGGGACAATTTTGCAAACAATAATCAATTGTTGAATTAATTGCCAATTAATTTACTAGGCAGCGATTAAATGTCTCATGGTTTGGTGTGCCCTTTGCTCAAATGTGTTTAATATATGTTGCTGTTCAAATGCTCCTAAATCAGACTCAAGGGATTTGTAGGAGCTGAAAGAGGCAAAGGCAGACAGCCCAAACAATGGTGGCACAACATCTACGAATGATCAGGACTCAGTACTTGGCCCTAGACAGAACAGCACTGGATCGCCACCTGCACATTCTGCTACAAGCTGAGATAGTAATATAATAAGAGTAAAAGGTGAAGTTGAGCATGCGCAGTGGCCAGGCCAGGCTATGCTACTCCCTAGGATTTGACTTCCATCTCTAAAAGTTGAGGAGGGAACCTGTTTTTAGTTATCTTGTGGCTGTGGTGGAAATATGTGTGTGTGTGTGTGTGTGTGTGCGTGTTGGCCAAGCTAATGGTGACTAAAGTATGCCTTTTGATGTTGAATGCAGTCAAGGAACTATTTTTAGAATCATGGTTACCTGTTACACACACACACACACACATACACACACACACACACACACACATACATGTAGTGGGAGGTGGTGATCTTACAGTGTCTTAGTGGGAGTGATGGGGACAGAAAGTGACTATAGTGTGGCTTGTTATTGGCCTCGAATCAGGAGCTAAAGGTAAAGGTGCTATCCTGCTAATCCTATAAGTTATTGCCACCACAGGTATGTTGGCTCCAGCAAAGGACCTGGAGCTCAGCCTAATATTTAGGCTCTGCAGTCTGAAGGCATTTGGGGAAGGAGTTATTTCGATCATCGATTAATCAGCCATTTTTATGATTGATCACATGATTAGCCACACTGACAATTAATAAATTAATCTGTTATTTACTTATTTTTTTTCCTTTACACGTTTTGGCTCAGCAGTTATTAACCTGAAATATTATTAATATTACAAACTTTTTGATGTTATATTAGCATGGAAGAAACTACTCTTCCGTGCTAGCTTATAACATTAGTTTCTCCACCAAAGGTCAACATATATTCAACACATTTGAGTAGAGAATGCACCAAACAAGGACATGATTAATTGCTGCAGATTAATGAATTGATCACTTTAGTTGGCAATTCATTCAATAATCTGTTATCATCGATTAAACTGTTGCAGCTCTAATCTGGAGCCTGTCTCGTGAAATCTGACCGATTGAATCCATACAATGGAATGACTTTGAAGCATAATCGGGCAGAATTCACAATGGACAGTTTGTTAGGTTAGAAGCCGACCAGCCAAAGCTCTTTCGAAGTCTACTTCCATGTGGTGCGCGGCGCACACGTCTCTTATTAGCGATTTTTAAACACAGTAGCCCACTGGGAGTATTTACTGTCTGAAGCTTCAGGGCACCCCTCTGAGTCAGTGTGTCTGAGTTGATACAGTCATCCTATTGGTTCGGACGTCACCCCAGTGAGCGAGGTCACACGTTCTTCCAATGCCGTGAGGAAGAAAATGTGTACATTCTGGGACTTTCCCGAATGTACGAATAGTATAATATACACCCAGTCTGCTATTTTTCTCATAGGTTGGTAATAGTAGCGTTGTGCACGACTTGCCGCCTGGCAGAAGGCTTTGAGAGATATTTTGTATCCATCCTTTTAAGATGCTATCTTGAAAAGAGCTAAACTAGAAACATGTGCATGCTTGTGCCGTGCACATCCTTGTCGCTGTGCAATTTTGACCCGGATGAATTAGAATCTATACATCAGATCTTCGGCTCTGTGCGACCTCAAGGTTGTGGGTGGACTTCGGCAGTGGTGGATGTTAACAATGAATTGTCCACATGTCGTTCAAATCTGTGGGTGATCTGGACCTGGGATTTAGTCTAAAAGAGTGATGCAAGGAGCAGGGGTGAGGAGCAGAGATGTGCAATCAATCATATCTACTTGTTGGAATCTACGCATTTCACAAGACATAGCTTGCCAGATGGAGGTCCGTGCAGTGTTTGTGTCTTGGTAGGTGATCAATGATGTTTTATAGTATTCTAATCCTTCAACGACACAAAAACCTCTGGGGTGCGGCCATCGATGGAAAGAAATCATACAAACTAAAATTGATGATTATTTTTATAAGATCGTCACTGTGGGCAGGACTTGAATGCCCCTTTCCCTTTGTGGTTTTAACTCAACACTCTAAGGGCATGAGTCCCACCCCCGCCTTATTAAGTGCTATGCAAATGTAACCACACCAAAATTGTATAGCGACGACCACTCCGGCTTTCCAGGTTAACAAGTTACAGACTTTGCAGTAGTTCAAACATGTATATATTCACATCTTGCGTGTCCACGTGTGCATTTCTTTCCGAATACACGCTGCACATACTGGGGTGGCCAGGCTTTCTCTTGCACTCCCTGCAACATTCCTAAAAGCGCCATGTCATCGCCTGTAACCTTCCAGGAAAACACGTTAGCCAGAAAGGACTCAGCCCCTAAACCCTGGCGTCCTGGACATACGTACCATATGCCACGTCATGCATGCAGCCGCGCGCAAATACACACACACACAGACACAGACACCAATGCTCCCTTCAATTCTAGAAGTATTCATGACCAGGGTAGGGTAGTAACCCATTACAACTAATCAGACTACAGTAGTCAGAGAACTAGAGGATTACATCCAATTCCACAATCATTCACAGCCCATTGTCATAACTCGTAAATGTGCATGCACTTAAACCTATTTCATGGGACTGAGATGCACTACAAGCAAGCGATATACACATGGAATTAGGGTTCAGATTAGGGCTGAAACGATTATCTGAAGTATTCGAGTGCTCAAATCGAATACTCGAATATTGTTTTGTGCCACGAGTAATCGCCTTTTTTGATATTAGCCGATCAGGATCGGATGATGATGCTCCTCTCCCCGGCCAGACAGCGAGCGTCCGCAGCAGCAGCCTGTTGCTGCGGGCGCTCGCCCACACCGTCCCGGGTCCGCGGACAAGCGCCCACTCTCTCCCCACCCATGCTCCAAGCACGACTTGGTAACTCCGCTTCAATGCTTAGCTTCAATGCTAAAAACACGGCACTGGTAACATGATGTGTTGTTCTCAAATACGAGTGTTGAATCATTGAAGTATAACTTCAGATTACATATAATATAATTAATGTTGTTTTATATAATGTTTGATGTTAGAGTAGTAACTATTAATCATAAATTAAGGTTGTTATTATAAAATAGATTTTAATGTTTCTTCTGCAACTGCGGTTATTTCATTACATAGTAATCTTATTTTTCAATTTGCACAAATATTTTATTTTATAGAAAATAAAAACTTTAAATGCCATCATGACTGTTTATTTACTTAAACTATTTTTGAAAATTACATCACATACACATATATTATTTCTACCTATATTATTATAAGTTCTACCTCAATTTCTTTTCCCTGAGGTGAAATAAAAGTGTTTGTTAATGGAAAAAGTAAATTATGTGGACATTCATTATTCAGTGAAATGTCTTATTTTATTTTGTATATTGTACAGGAATTCGAATCGAAACATGTTGTTAGAATAATTGACTACTAAAATATTCGATAGTTGCAGCCCTGGTTCAGATACAATAGACACTCCGGTGAACACACAACAATAATAAACATAGTAATAGAAATAAACATAGCAGATGAACAAAATCTGTGAATCAGTGAAATGATCAGTCCAAGTAGACATATGCCACATGAGTGTACTATGCGTATGCTGGATGCGGGTGTCTTACCGACCACTCCACATAGCCAGCACAAAGGAATTGTTTTTAATATTTGAAGGGTATATGCTATAATAATAATGTGTGCAGAATAGTGTAAATACGTGTGTGTGTGTGTGTGTGTGTGTGTGGTACTGTGTGTATTTTTATTTGGGAACCGTTTGTCGATTATTGTTGCAGCACCAATGTTTTTGTGAAATGAAGATAGTATCTACTATCTACACACAGTGTGTGTGTGTGTCTGCACTGTGCACAGGAGGTGAGGGTGTTTGGCTCTGTGTCTTAATCTTGTCAGGGTGACTCAAAGTTTTCCAAAGGCTTTCAGACATTTCTGTTTTTGTTGTTCAGTGTACACCACCGCGTAGGCCGATGGCGTCAGCCAACTCGGATTTGCGCATCGCGGCAGTCACAACAGCACGCTTGCTCACCTTTGACCTTTTTTGGATGTGCTTGGTTAGAACGAGGTAGCATTTTCACATTAATGATTAGAATCAGATTCATTCACCATGTTGTGTATACAAGCAATCTAATATTTCACTATCTCCGCAGAATGTGCACCAACTTGGGTCGATTCAGTGTTGCTCTGTTTAGGGGCTGTTAGATCGAGTCCAGTACAATCGTAGATGATGTTGCACCATTGTTTGTTTCACATTTAAAGGACCATACAGAACACGACTAGGAAACCAAGATCTTTTGGATTTAATATTTATTGAGCAAGAGAGTAGAGTCTGGAATATGTAACCCTTAAAATCTGGAGCCCTGTTCCCCGTGTGGTATCTGGAGTATGTAGCTTCAGGAAGCGCTGTTTACCATGTAGTATCTGGAGTATGTAGCTTCACTGAAGCGCTGTTCACCATGTAGTATCTGGAGTATGTAGCTTCACTGAAGCGCTGTTCACCATGTAGTATCTGGAGTATGTAGCTTCGCAGAAGCGCTGTTCACCATGTAGTATCTGGAGTATGTAGCTTCACTGAAGCGCTGTTCACCATGTAGTATCTGGAGTATGTAGCTCCATGAGGAGCGCTGTTCACCGTGTAGTATCTGGAGTATGTAGCTCCATGAGGAGCGCTGTTCACCATGTAGTATCTGGAGTATGTAGCTTCACTGAAGCGCTGATCACCATGTAGTATCTGGAGTATGTAGCTCCATGAGGAGCGCTGTTCACCATGTAGTATCTGGAGTATGTAGC
>OMKY01213566.1:0-21800 GCA_900302395.1 Bregmaceros cantori | reverse complement strand
GAGCCAGGCGCTGAGGCACCCAGAGAGAGAGAGAGAGCGAGAGAGACAGGAGAGAGATGGTCAGCAGAGGGCAGAGAGAGATGGAGAGAGATGGTCAGTAGAGGACAGAGAGAGATGGAGAGAGCTGGTCAGTAGAGGACAGAGAGGGATGGAGAGAGATGGTCAGTAGAGGACAGAGAGGGATGGAGAGAGATGGTCAGTAGAGGACAGAGAGGGATGGAGAGAGATGGTCAGTAGAGGACAGAGAGAGATGGAGAGAGATGGTCAGTAGAGGACAGAGAGGGATGGAGAGAGATGGTCAGTAGAGGACAGAGAGAGATGGAGAGAGATGGTCAGCAGAGGACAGAGAGAGATGGAGAGAGCTGGTCAGTAGAGGACAAAGTGAGATGGAGAGTTGTTCAGCAGATGATAGAGACAGAGAGAGAGAGATGGAGGGAACTAGTCGACAGATCGTCTATGGTGCCCCAACCACCCTCCAGGATTACAGGATAGATATACATAATTGTATTAACATCAAATATATTATCATACCATAACACATTATAATATAATGTAATATACCTCTAGATGTTGAATAATTATATTCATATATAAAATGTGTTACAGCTGCAGCACATAATATCTTGCAGAGAGGCAGGTGTCAATAATAAAGTGTCTAAACAGATCCTAACATGTGCCAAGCAATATTACTAAACCAAACTGGTGAGAAAGAGAAACTAAAGGTGTATTCACACTTGTCATTTTTGGCTCGGACTAAACCAAAAAAGTCTGTGGTGCAGACTTTTGTGTGAATACAAACCAGCGAACTCTGGTGCAGACTTAACAGCCAGACCGAGCCTTCTTCAGCGAGTTGGTCTGGGTCCCCTTGCAACCAAACTCTGGTCCGGTTCAATGCATGTAAATAAAAGTTATGTAAATAAAGCCGCTTCTGAAAACAAATGCCCTTTTGTGTTAGCTCCCATAGGTAAACCGGGGAGAAAACGAAACAAATGCCACGTTGTCAGACAAAAACGAAAACATCAGTCACGGGTCGACATGGAGCACCGCAGAGATGCAATGCCTGCTTGATATTTGTGCATATTAAATCAAATGGAATAGAAACACTCAGTGAAAACTCTCTGAAATGCAGATTCAATGAAACTCTTCAGCATTCGGATGAGGGAAAAATGTTTTTTTGTTTTTTTCGGCGTCGGCGCCGTTTTTCCATCTTTATTGGATAGGATTAGTCGGAAACTGGGTTGAAGAGATCGGGGGTAGACATTACAGACAAGTCGACGAGCGTAGTCGACGAGCGACACTGCGGATTCTGCAGTAGACACAGCGCCACTAAAATGAATGGGGTCGCGTTAGGTGCGGTGTCCATAACCACTCGGCCAACGCGGACCCCCAAAAATGTTTTTAAAGAAAGACAAGTCGAGGCTACACAGTTTTTATGTGTGGCCACTGGCCAGTGCGCTGGGCAATCGCATCATGGGGTAAACTCCACAAAGGGCCCATAGATGCCATTACCGACTAGACGAGTCTCATGCAGTCTCACACTGACACCCAGCATTGTCTGTTGTACGCACACTGCGCTGGTGACCATGTGCACTGCACAGACACACAGGTTACAACCGGTTAAAAACGTTGTTCTCTATATATATTACCACATCCTATTTCCATGCCCATTTCCGGTTGTGCATCCATCCAACTTTCACTGTCGGTCATCAAGCTACATGCATCTGGGGCTCCATCTTGTGGACAGACGAGGAAGCGAATGTAATGGTGTTAATACAGTTACACTGAAGTATGAAAGTCCACTAAATATATTTTGTATAAACTATATCTAAACTTAACATTGCACAATATTTGTTCAGGACCGATATTTTGGTGGTGGAGCGGTTCCGAGAACGAAAATGTTAAACCTAGGCCTGCCTGAACCGTTCGGAACAGAACTTTTTAAAAATAATTTCGTTTTCAAGCCCTGATGTGTCAGTGACAGAAAGGATGTTGTATCCTTGTCTGTTAAATGGTGTTGCATGCAAAATGAATGTCCAAAGAATTGTACGTCTAATTGATGGGTTGCATAAAATCAGGGCTTCCAACCGGAATGTGAAAGTCAAGTGGGGGAAAAACTATTAACATTTACATACCACGACATGGTTCTGCTGCTGTATAAGGTATATTTAACATATTCATTGAGAATTGCAACGACTGAAGTCAAATAAGCTGGAATAACTTGATGGCTGCATATATGTTGTTTCTTAAAATAAACTTGTATCCTCACATTTCAACATGTGTGACTGTATCTTGTGGGTTTCAGCTTTTTTTGTGGTTCTTTGTACTTTTTTTCTCCTCACTACATTTGTATCATTAAACACACATTGTTGCTGCTTTACTTGGTGGGTCGTATGCTATGGACTTACTGTAGTTTTCTAGATACAATTCACAAAAGTAACAATATTTACTTCATACTTTTAATACTCTAAACCACTTTTGTACTTTGGTACTTTAACTTCAAGTTTACGTTGAAAAGAAGTAAAAGTACAAGACTGACAAGCTACTGCCTCCCAACCATTGACAACCAGTTCTCATCCAGAAATTTGAAACGAGCATGTTGGATAACTTCCGACCCCTTCAGCTGGACATTATGTTCGCACCACTCCCCTCCGGTAAGAGGTTTCGGTCCATTAAGGTCAGAACTTCACGTGGCAAGAACAGCTTCTTCCCTGCTGCCATACGGTTACTGAACAGGTAGCTCCGGATGAGTAAAGCTGCACAAGCCACTTTTCGATCCCAGCACTCTCCCAAATTCTCCCGTCGCCACTGGGAGGCGGCGTGGGACTTCCAGGAGACAGAATTGGATTGTGCGGCGCTCGATTCGTCATGCCTTGTGAGCGTCATGACGTCACACGCGGCTCAGCTGTTATCAAAGCGGTTATAAAACAACTGCAGCAGTTCACCTTCGTGCCGTGTGTGCTCCGCCGTCCACCGTAAGTTGAGATTTGCTGACAGTTCTGGGCAACAGCGTTGGAAGGGACAGTTTTAGTTAGGAAATAGAGGAATATCCAAACCTGTCTGTGACTGTGAACACAGGATCGGTGGAGGGGGTGTCATGTTGTAACTGGTTTATATAGTGCACCTTTACGACTTCTTGTAATAATTGTAGGCATCATCTGGTGTATATAATGCAACTTTACGACCTCTTGTAATCATTGTAAGCATCAGCTGGTTTATATTATAAATCAGTCACTATATAAAGTAGTTGATGCTTGCAATTATTGGAAGAGGTCGACAAGTTGCATTATATAAACCAGTTGAGGTCTACCGTTATTGCAACAAGTTGCACTACATGAACCAGTTGATGCTTACAAATTTAAATTATTGCAAGAAGTCATAAAGTTGCACTATATAAACTTTATGTAGTGCAACTTTATGACTTCTTGCAATAATTGTTGGCATCAACTGGTTTATATAGTGCAACTTTACGACCTCTTGCAATAATTTGTAGGCATCAATTGGTTTTATATAGTGCAACTTTACGACTTCTTGTAATAATTGTAGGCATCATCTGGTTCATATAGTGCATTTTTACGACCTCTTGCAATAATTTTAAGCATCAACTGGTTTATCTAGTGCAACTTTACAGAGATGTTTTTTTGCTACTTTATTAAAATCAAAAGAGCAGTTTGCTAATCTTGTGTATAACCATTTCGTCAAGACCCATGTATCATGTATCGCTGTGTGACATGCTGGAATGATTAATAGCTCTGTACTGTCTGTCGTTGAATACATTTCATTCATTCATTCATTCATAAGCCTTGAGGTGTTGATGATTAATCGATAAGCAATTCATTTATCAATATTACATCACTTTCTCACCATACAATCAAAAATGTGTACTAAATCACATTTGACTATGCCTTGAATGGTACCACATCATGTTACCAAGCATGGTACCATATCATGTTACCTACCATGTTACCAATTTAAAATAAACGATAACTGTGAACCAAATTTTGATATCCATAATGAATCCTTATTTTTCCTACAGATGTCGGTGCCATGTAAGGTCATCATTTTGAAAGTGTCTCACCGACTGCAAAGCCTCTCAGTTCGTTCCTTCAGCAACGTCAAATTCGTCCCCGCCAGCCACGCCACGGACGCCGATTCTCTCGAGCAGCTTCAGCGCTTTGTGTCTCGCACCGGCCGCTTGTTCGTCATCAGCGGTGCCGGTCTGTCCACAGAGTCTGGGATCCCTGACTACCGATCAGAGGGCGTGGGTCTCTACGCGCGGACCAACCACCGGCCTATGCAGCACGCAGAATTTGTTCGGAGTGCCCGCTCCCGACAACGGTACTGGGCGCGGAATTTCATGGGATGGCCACGTTTTTCAAAGATCCAGCCCAACCCTGCACATGAAGCTCTGCAGCGCTGGGAAGAGGTACAGTAGCATACAATTAATCAAATCTGTCTGTATCTAATGGGAACTGTAGCATACAGCTCATCAAATCTCTGTATATGTCTTGGGATTTAGTAAATTAGTTGCTGATCGTTGAAATGATTAACTGACTTATCTTGCTAAGTAAAGATTATTATCAATTGACATCTACTCACTTTGAATTTTGGTTATTCTTGAGTTACTTACTCTGATGCAAACCCATTGCTATCAACTATAATAATGTTTACTTAATCATTAGTCCATTTTAATTTTCCATTTTAATAATTCAGACATTCTCAATTTATTAGATGTGTGTGGACCAGTAGGGGGTAACGGCCAACAATGACAACGCGTCAAACTTCACACTTTTCCAGGCTGGGAAACTGCACTGGCTGGTCACTCAGAACGTGGATGCTCTGCACTCCAAGGCTGGACAATCCAGACTCACTGAGCTGCATGGCTGTGCACACAGGTGACCCTAACCCCTAACTCTAACCCTTAATATCCCTAACTAGTCTAACCGCTAATTCCTAACCCCTAACTCCATTGTCAGTTTGCAGAGTTTCTGAGCATTCCCCAGTTTTTGTTGCTGTTAGCACTGCTCAGGTAGCGAGTGTTAACCTTCTGAGGATAAAACACAATGCAGGGTACTACAGAAGAGTGGTGTCAAGGTGCATCATTGAGAAAAATACATTGAGATGGCATGAAACCTAGATGTAAGCCATACATACTAGTTAATTGCCTACTGTTCTCAGCTGTGCATCAATCGCTGTGTCCACGTAATTATGTTACCACTTCACCTGTTACACTCTCCTCACCACTTTAGACTTTCCTTTTCACCAAGTTATTTTTTTGGGTGCAAGCGCCGCTTTTCATTCTTTATTGAGAGATAGTGACAGGATTAAATCGGAAACTGGGATGAGGAGCTGGTGGAGGAGGGGGGCATTGCAGAAAAGCTGGACAGGGGATTTGAACCTGCGGCACTGCTCAAACTATGGGGGGTGGGGCGTGCTCTCCACCCGCTCGGCCACCTCGTGCACCCTTTTAGACTCTACTTTTACATGTACTTCATACATCTCTGCAGAGTGGTGTGCCTGGGCTGTGGAGAGCTGTCGTCAAGACAAGCCCTGCAGGAAGCCTTCGAGGCCCTGAACCCGGGCTGGACGGCGGGAGTCACCGCGGTGAATCCCGACGGGGACGTTTTCCTCGAGGAGGAACACACTCTGCAGTTCAACGTGCCACCCTGCGCCGCCTGCGGGGGCGCTCTCAAGCCCCAGATCGTTTTCTTTGGGGACAACGTGGACCGTCGGATTGTGGAGTCCGTCCACCAGCGGTTGGCTGAGTCTGACGCTGTTCTCGTTGCTGGCTCCTCTCTGCAGGTACTTTGAGTGCTTTTTAAATATTGTACGGTAAGAATGGTGCAATGATTGATCTATTGTCCATAGACTGATAAAATGTTTGATTTATAATCGGCAAGCACTGGAATCATTATTAGTCTTGGAAGTTTGGGCACATTATCTGCAACAGTCAATCCCACTGACGATGATACAAATTGAATTTGCCACGACTGCAACAACCCTTCAGCTGTCTTTTGTATCTAAATTAGGGCACGACCGATATGGAATTTTGGGGGCCGATACGATAGATTATTGAGGAGTAAGCACGGCTGGTTATTTACTAAAGATTGTATACAAATCTTAATATGCTGCACCGCAGACCGGCACTGCTCCTGAATAACCTGATAATAATTGCTCAGGAATACCCCATCCGCTGACGCACATCGTTCGGTCTTATAACGCCGGGTTCACGAGCCACCGGGGTGAATGCAGTGCATGTCAACTATATACACTTCTATACTCTTGTTTGGCTGGTGGGGGGACTACAGCGGCGGGCTACTGTGTTGTTCTTGGCAAAATGACCAACACCATTTTAATCATGCAATTACGTAATGGAGTAATCCCTGTTTTGTGCGTTGTGCAACACGGCATCTTTTTGTCTCCTAATAGTTTAGATATCTTTGGTCTCATTGGTGAACGTTTGAGTCAACAATCCAATTCATTGCCTTCTATTTTGATTGCTTATTTATTATTTCATCGTTTCACCCCCATTGTGCGAACAAAAACGGCACACACAAAGTTAAATATCCAAACAGAACAAGGGAGCACTAAATGCGGAAAAGCATACATCATTGCCAATAAGTTTACACGGCGCTACTGGAGTGTGCTGTCTTGCACAACCCGGTACAATAAAAATAATCAGTCCCGTTTTTGCCGATTTTAATATCGGACACCTAAAAATGGGCGATATAATCGGCCTGCCCATTATCGGTCGGTCCCTAATCTGAATGTCCTACCGCCTCGCAAACCAGCCAATATCTGTACGATCTTCATGTTTTATTCTTCCAAACACTAATTCCACTCAACTGTAACCTTTGGTGTGTTCACAGGTGTATTCTGGATACAGGTTCCTACTGGCAGCCAAGGAAAGGAAATTGCCCGTCGCAATTTTGAACATTGGGCCGACACGAGCCGACCATCTAGCAGAGCTCAAAGTGAGCGCTCGATGTGGCGAGGTGTTGTCGATGATACAACCTCACTGATGCGGACCCTGTGGGACACCAACTCTACCTCATTTTTAAAAAGATTTAGTTAGTGCATGTTCCTCACTAGAAGCAGGAGAGTATAACTTAGCCTGGCAAGCCAGAATCAATGCATTTCTCGTACTTCACGGTTGCTCATCTGGATTGTCAGATCACAGCCCAGTAGGAGTGGGGACAAGTTAGTTTCACTACCATTACATAACACTACTGCCAATCACAATACAGACTATGCCCTGCCTATATAAAGACTTGCTCATTCCCTTACGTGGTGATACTGTTGTATTCGGCCCTTGATTTGTCAAGTGGGAGGTACTGCAGCCCAAAGGACAAGTAGCTCTGGGCAGGGGGAGCTGCCGGAGTGTGCTCCCTCATTTTAAGCACTGGTTGTACCCCATGGGGAATATGCAGCACATAATGTTGTACAAGACTCTTGTGGACTAAGAACTATGTAAACTTAAGGTGCCTCTATTAATGTTTATTACTGTATCACGTTGCGTCAGCTGTGTCCAATCTCAATTTCCCTGTGTGTTGCTAGTATATGCAAACATTGGGAATGAAAGTGTTTTATTGTGCAAACAGAAAATTATGTGTGGCAGTCATGTTTATTAAATTAAAATGATTTTCCAAAAAGTAGTTGGGTCAAAGATTACTTGTACAAAAGCTAACATTTCAAACTGTCCGTTCATCGTGTAGCTCATTAGCAGTTTTTGTAGACTCTAAAATGCGTCTCCCTCTTGAACAGGGACTTTCTATACCGGTCCAATAATTCATGCTACAACCAGCTAAACTACTCTGATTTGACAAATTACAAAATCTGAACAAGATAATCAGATTTCAAATCCATTTTCCGCACAGCCCTACTTTACATATACACACCTGTCAAATAAGTTTGTCATGTCTCAAATGTGTTAGCACAGTCCTTGGTGCTGCCTAACGATACAAAAAAGTGGGAGATGCGTTGCTTGACATTGTTTAATGAAAGACTGTAAACTTCCCCTCACAATGCCAATCTTCTACAGACACACTGATGGAAGAACTACATTGGACTGCGTTATTGTAAGATTGCGTAGAACATTTTGCTGTTGGAATCGTTCAGTCAGTTGCTGGGCCCAGTGGTCCAGAGCCGCTCCACTCTGGCCTTGGAGTATTGTTGGAAAGCTGAAGCTGTAGATGCAGCACGGACCTTCACGCGACACCGACACATTTGTGACTGTGAGTTGCACCATAGACAGAGAATCCCCGTAACCGACATCCGGATCAAACCAGTAAGTGAAAGGATAGCCGAGCAGAATCCCAAACAGGGTGCACAGGTTCCAACCCTCAGTTTTGTCTTGGACAACAAGCGGGGCGAGGCCGTGGCGCATCTGCAACACGGCCAGAACGTCCTGGAGCATGGCTTGGAGTTTGGCAGGTAGCGACTCTGCTACAACGAGCTGCCCTGCTTGGCCGATATCGATCACCGTTGTGTCGCTCCCGACCATTACCTGCTCGATGTGCGGAACAACAGTGTCCATGTTAACAATCAGGGTGTCGCCACCGATGTCGACGACTGTGAGAGCTTGCGATACTGCACCGAGGGACCGCAGTTTGTGGACGTATTGGTCCACTTGATGAGGAGTTGCCCGGTTGAGATCATAAAGCAATGCCGGTTTTAAGCCCAGGCTTACGGCCAGAGTGTGTGTCGCCAGCTCAAGACTAACACGGCGGCTTAAAGACTTTCGACCGACTGACAGACATTTGTATGCGGCGTCCAAAAAGGGTTTCTGATCAGACATCATAAAGACACGTTTATTTCTCAAAAACAAAAGTCACTGCTTTCCACAAACAGTTTAACACAATTAAATAATTAAACACATGACAGGTGAAAATGTTTCAAATGCAACAGTTTGGAGTAGCTCGACTAAAACATCAACTTTTGACAAACGGTGGTTTTTCTCCTCCCTTGCGTGTTTTGGTCCACAGCACCTGCAGGCAAATCAGAATACAAAAATCAGTTGAATGGGTTAAAATTACATGCAAGATACCACTATACCCAGACGCCAGAGTCCCAAAAATCAAATCAATTGTCATGACAAACAGCAAAACAATACATATCATCCAATGGTAGTTGGAGTAGGATACTTACAGTATTTGTTGCATGGGGCTAGGATGGGGGCTGTGGTGACATCAGATCAAAGTCTGACAGATTTCTTGCTACCCAAACACCGGCTGCAAACAAGCCCACGTTCACCAACAAGTTCCTAAAAACAAAACGTATTATTATTATTATTATTATAATAATAATAAAAAAGCAACGACACGATTAGCAGAAGCATAACCAACATAAACCCGTTGCGTGATTAAACTGGATTATTTTTACAAATTAAAAAAAACATGAAAGGCAGCATCCCCCAATGCTTGGTCAATTGTTTAATGAAGTTTTAGGATGTGCCAAGAAGTAACCATTTCTTGTTGATTTACGAGTACGACCCATATGACCCAACTACAAAAAGACATCAATGTATATTTAAAATCAGATTACAGTGCAGGTCCAGACAATAACATTTTAATATAGATGCAATTTAGATCAGAAGGTGCTTGTCTTGGGTAATTAAAGAGTAAGACTATACAATGACGACATGAAGAGTTTCTTTCTCAATCCATGGGTGTTTTTTTATATTCTCCTGAATGCGAGTTAGTATTTCTATTTCTCTGTTCCCATCCCAACTAAACGAAAGCTATCCATCCATCTACCGTTACACCTTCCTGGAATGGGTTAGACTATTATAAACATTCTCCAGAAATACGAACCCCAATCCCAGCCTCGTTAGAAGATCTGAAGGTTCGTTTACACGTTAGTTAGTTCGTGTGCCGCACATACCTAATAGCTATTGCATCGACCAGTCGAACTGAACTAAATTGAATTATACTGACTACGTGCAATGAAACCAGATAAAAAAACAGTAAACAATTAAAAAGCACGAAATGGCAATGAGTATAAATTAATGGATTTTGATATTAGAGGTGAAATTGGTGAAGGGCATAACAGCATGTGTTCGCTAGTTAGCAAGCTAACAGGACCTAACAACAGCTTGATAACCGTTAAACCTTCGCGGCACCAACCTTCTAAAGTCGTTTTTATCAGCGGCGAAGCGACACGCCGTGGTGATCCACTCCACCACCCCAGAAGGGCCCTTCTTGCTGGTTGCACCGCTCATGTTGCTGCCGCATTCGGTGTCGGTGGCAGGGAACGGAACGACTGGAGCGCAGAAACGGAACCTTCGCAGTTCGCAACGACCCGGAACATTTAGCTGTGACACCACGGCGGCCAAGTTGCTGATGGGCAGTCTGGGTACAGGCGTTCATTCAAATAATTTGAACCAGTTAATCCACATCGAATCCGTCCAGTAAAAAGGATCGATCAAAATATGAATGATTTAATCGCACAGTTTGTAGAAAGCGGTCTCCGGGGCGCCGTTTCTGCAACGCGAACCTGGTGGCGATGTGCAGCTCGCGAACGATCCGTGCAGTTATTAATTTGGCAAAAAATACAGCTGTTCATTTAAATCGCTAGTCAAGAAGTACTGTACACCAATCCGGAGGTTAGGCTGGGGCAGCCAATAAGACGAGTTGGTAAACGGCCACACACTCATGATCGTGTCAATGAGCGACTCTTTTGGACGAATCTTTTTAGGGAGCGTGATTACCCATCAGTCTTGAAGAAACATTACGGTGGCCGGTAAAGCCCATCCAGCGGAGGCTGGGTTCGCTCCTGCCACTGCGGTCACGCCAAGGCCGGTTGTACGTTGTACAACCAGCACCAAATAATACTGGATGGCGGCCACCAGGTATCGCCGGTTTCTCAAACTGTGCGAAGAATGGCCGGTGGATGAACTGAAGAAAGGCCGGGATCTGGGGACGTTTCTCCGCCAGAGAGTAGCGCAGGCATTCCGGGAAGGAGAGAACACACAGGTAACATATCGGCGACACACTGGTGGTGATATAACATAACACCAACACACAGGTAACACAACACACGGGTAACATAACATAACACTACACGGGTTTCACCCCCAAAGAGCATAACCTACTCTGCAAGTACATCAATTCCCTGCTCCAAACTATGTGCCTGTTATGTTTAGATTGTTATTATTTAGGTTCATGTTGTATTTGCACTGCATTGTATGCCGTGCTTTAAAAAAACCAGATGTATATTGTTTAGCAGTGATGCCAGTAATTCAGTTACAGTAACTAAGTTACCATCACCTCCAGTAACTAGTAATCTTACACAGTAATCACTTTAAAGTTACTTACCAAACATGTCAGTAACATTTTATTTACTTTGTTCCATTATACTTCTCATTTACCTTAAGTTTAAAACTAAACCAATTGATTTATTTATTGTTTCAAAGATGGTATTTCAATTTCTTTGCATTATTTATGTGTAGTTTAAAAAGCATTGGACTAATAAAATAAAATAATACTTGCACTGTTGCACATTAAGACTAGTTGGCACTTGGTGAGTTGGCATTTGGCAGCTGCTGAAATATGATTAAAAATAAGTAACTAGTCAACTTGGTAAGCTAGGTATCGATTGAAATTTCCTGAATCAATTCATAAGGTCACGATTCGATTCACAATTTTGATTTGTTTATGCATTTTTAATGTCATTTTTAAAATATTGCTGGATTCAAGATTATCACTTACAAATAAATAATGTGCCATGGACAAAAAAAGCCTCGGGTGCATTTGTAATTGTATCTGTGTATGTGTGAGAGGGCCACACGGGGAGAAAAGTCAAGATTCTGAAAGTATTTATTTTAGCTTTTGGTTGAATTACTTGCATGTGACATACCCAAGGCAGGGCTTCTGGGGGATTCACTATATTTTGAATGTGAATCAATTTTAAATGTATTTCTTTTTTCAGCGCAGTCCTAATAGTTACTGTTTAAGTAGTCACACATCTAAGTGTGTTACTTTTAAGAGGATTAGACAGTTGTGATTACTTTGTACAAGTAACAATGGCAATGCATGCATTTACTCAATTTTGACTAATGCACAATTTAATACACAATCAAGGCCTTTCTAATAAAGGCCATTTGTCTATGTGTGTCTTCATGGATGTGATTTTAATTTCAGGTCAGTGATCAGGACAAGTGTGATCAGATCTACGAGAGTTTGGCTCGCATCAACGCCAATGTCTACAAAGAACGGGTGAGTTTTACATCAATTCACACACCGTGTGTTTAGCCTCTTAAAAGTATCCATGTTTTTTGTTATTTATTATACAATGTGATTCTATGAATAACAAAATCTTTTTTTTTTCTACAATATGACTTGATTTTCTCTGTAGTCCAACTGAAACACTCAGCCACATTGAAATAAAATAGTTATCGCTTGAGTTTGACAAAGCAGTGGGTTTGCGGCATATGCACCCTAACTGTGTGTACACACCAAAGCTGAATTAGGCCAAATTATTATAAAAGTAAATGTTTTGGAGCGAACTCCCACGAAATGGAGTATTGCGCGATTTGAGCCTTCTGTTTTGGGCGTCTGCCTATATGACGTTTCCTCAAATATGCCGCCAGCGCCCCTTTGTCCGTTGACAGTTCAGTGCCGTCACTCGCGCTGTTGACGGAAGACATTCTAGACAGACCTCTATGAAAATAAAATGGCAGCAACCTGTCAACACGCTTCCTAAGCGAATTTCGTGAAAAGCAAATTTTCGCTGTGTTCGGCATTTGGTTTGCACACACAGCAGCAATAACAGATTAATATAACTCTTATGTCTATTGTCTGCCAACAGTTCCCCCGTGTACGAGACACCAGCTTCACTGGCATAACACCAGACCAATGCAGAATGGTTCTAGCAGGTATCATAACATCAGACCAGTCAGAATGATTCTAGTATAGCTGGGCAAGCCAGAACCAAAGACCTTTTCACGCATTGCATGGGTCTGGACCAAGCAGAGACCCAACCGAGCCGAAGCCAGAGCTTCGTGCAAGGCGAGACATGGTCGGAGTTTGGTACGCGCCTCAATTTTTTAGATTTTTTTTTTTTTTAGAATGCTACTCCTACTCCCCACCACTTGTCATGCTACTCTGCTTTGTTTTAATGACTTGTGTTGGAACCTCCCCTTTCTCAATCCTGCTTAATCCATACCAACGACCAGAGATGGCAAAATACCTGGATTTCTTACTTGAGTAAGAGTAAAATACATTTGTAAAAAAAAGCAACTCGAGTAAGATTACTAAGTTCTGATCCAAATATCTACTCAAGTAAAGTAAAACGTACAGGCTGAGAAATGTACTCAAAGTATTTTTGAAAGTAAAAAGTACATGCTCTAAAATGTACTGTAAATTGTACTTTGAAAGTACAAAGTACAAAACCTAAATTTGCCTTTACAGGCACACTATACAGGCGATATATTTTTTTGAGGGGCCCACCCAGATACAAAATGAAAACAACTTATTAACTGCTACTGTACTCGGTGCATTACCGATTACCGCCCCCCTACTGACTCATTGATGCTATACATGTAGACCTACCATGTCGTTGCAGAAAAAAAACCAAAAAGTAACGACCCTGTCTTGTGGAAAAGTAAAGTGTAGAAGTATTGATATTTTTGTTAAAAATACTGAGGTAGAATTAAAAAGTACTCACAGGTACTTCTAAAAACACAGATACTTGAAAATTCTACTTAAGTACAGAACTTAAATATGTGTACTTCGTTACTTGCCATCTCTGCCAACGACCGTGAACCGCATCCGATGCATTAACAATTTGTTGGTTCTGGCTTACCAGGCTAGTTGTAGTAGGTTTGGATAACGCCAGCCTGTGGTGTTAACATGCGGTGCTAACATGTGATTGTTGCAGGTAGCATGAACCAGAAGGAGACTGACGAGGACAAGAAGGGTCTATGGAAGTCCTTGATGGAACGTTTCTCTTCCAAGCCACCGGACGACCCGCCAGAAACGAAACCTGCTGACAAATAGTTTTTTTGTACTGAAATAAATGTTTGTTTGTTGTTCAAACTGCTGGTGGAAATTGTGGTGAAGAAGCACAGCAACACAACATTTTAACCTTTAGGTGCCGAACACCCATTGTGTCCTCAACGGGTCTTATTAGGGACGAGATCACGTTCGAATCCGCTTCAAAAACGCATAGCAACCAATGCGATGCGTCCTTGGGAGGAGCTCATTATGCGTAGTAGGAGCGCACCTGCACAAGTATGCGCGCAATCACGCACGCGCATCTGAGCATTCGTGGACCCGACCGAAGGTTGACACTTGCATCAAATGTGCACTGTTGATACACACCTCAATTTAAACATGAACGAACATAAAGTAGATAGGTGGTAGAAATTGTCCGTATCGAGAATATAAAAGAAATATTCAAGTTCACCCTCGTTACAGAGAACCTGCAAATCCATACACACACACACACACACATCAACGCACACAGCGAAGCAGCCCGCGGTGATAAGCGCACACGCGCAGACGTCTTCATGCTCCGCTGCTGAGCACGCGTACGTGCATGCGTAAACATCCAGTGGATGGTGGTGTACACGCGCACTCCATCTGAAATGGAAGCAGGCTTCCTCGCCTGACGCCACGATATCGTTCCCAATAAAGTGCCCAAGGCTGAAAGATGACAAGTCATCTTGGGTGAAAAAACAATGTTATAATATAGCACGGAAGAGTAGGCTCTTCCATGCTAGTACAAAAATGTTGTGCGCAAGAGTGGAGGTAGTTATGAAAAGTCTTTAATATTAATGTGTCTGGTTAATAATCTTTATGATTTTTAAGGAATAATGAACAGATTAATTGTGTGTGAAAATTGCAGATTATTCGATTATCAAAATAATCTTTAGTTGCAGCGCTGAATAATTACACTTTTTCCAACACATCCCTTCGTGAAGCCCTTTAATGTAGGCTTTATTGAACAAATAATTTTGGATCAGTTTACTAGAAATAGAAATATTTATTTAAAACATTCGTTCGCTGACCGCTGGTTAGCAATTTTAGCAACCATGAGCGCACACCGTAGCTGCTCAAAACGGGCATCAACCACCATTTCAAATTGAACGAATACCTCGTTTTTGCAACGAGGTTTCATGTTTCATGCACCATTTGAAAACGGTCATTCGCGAACGACACATCGCCAAATCGTACGTTTGGCTTAGCAAGCCAGAATAAAACGAATCGTCGACGCATCGCACGCCTGTAGAACGATCATCACTGGACCGTCCCGTCGCGAGCGATGCGGGGACGATTCGTTGTTTCTGGCTTGCCAGGCTAGCACGACTCCGCTGCGCATGCAGCGATTACATTACTGCAGCGATTGTTTTCGCGATCGCTGTGGCCACTGCAAAGTCCAAGCTGGTCATCCTCGACTCGCATCGTTGTTTCTGTAATGGACCAGTGCGATCTGATGGCGACCATGCAGCAACAACAACGGCAGCAGCAGCCGCCGCCGAGCACGCGTCGTGAGACGCGGTGGACGCGGAGTATGGAGTCGGTGCTGGTGGAGCTGTGGCAGCAGCGCCGCTGTCTGTTTGACATCAACTCTGAGAACTTTCACAACCACCGATACCGCAACAAATGCTGGCAGGACATCGCCGATGTTCTCCAAGTCCCGGGTAAGTGGTGTGTTTATAACAGAGTATAAATATAAAGAGGTGACATCTTGTAGAAAGTCCCTAGTGTCAGTTGTTCCCCGGGAAAAATGAGGGCTGGGATGAACACTGCTCTAAATACATCGACGTGTATTGGTGATATGGACTTAATTTCTACAGAAAATGTAACGATATAGTTATTAACAGTCTTCAGTCACTTTATTCATGATTTTAACAAACCATGCATTTTCTGTAGTGAAATAAGTGAATCACACTAATTTTTGCAGTACACTGTAGGCGTATTTAGTAAAATGAAGAGAAATGCACAACCTTTGTTTTTCCTAAAGAAATCAGAGAAATTGGATATTGCTGGTCACCTGGTCGAACATTGGTTTATTTACACGGTTTAATCATATTTCGCAGTATTGAATAGGACGACCGGAGATGTACCGCCCTGTTCACCCCAGTAGCTCAGCGGCGACACCTAAAGCCTGCACCCATAATACAGGCAAATGTCAATAACGGTCGATAACCTGCGGAAAATTGGTGAAGCGCCTAAGTGATGAGTCCTTCGCGAACGAGAAAGTTGGCATTTTTATTTTTCAGTTTTATTTTTCAGCGTAAAATTCAAATCATAACACACACACACGCACACGCACACGCACACACACACACACACACACACACACACAGTTAGTTTGTTACATGACGTTAAATACACATATATAATATAATAATCGTAATAATAATTATAATACTTGTGAAAATAATTATAATTAATCCCTTGCCATAATATTATTATTGATATTTATTATTATTATTGTTATTACCTGCGCCGCGAAGCAGGTTATGTTTTTGGTCATGTTGGTTCGTCCCCAAGATAACTGAAAAAGTTGTGCACGGATCTGGATTAAATTTTGTAGAGTTGTTGGGAATGACAAACGGAAGAATTGATTACATTCCGGTGCATTTCTGTAGCCTATAAGTAACATAATCATATTTAAGCTTAGCAGAGACTTCTGGGTCGCAGCGGACGCGGGTGGGGGCAATTGCAGTTGTGCATTGATAATAGCTTGCCACACATACTGCTAGCACTAAAAGTACATTTTTTTTATACCACTACGGCACAGGTTTGCAATCTCTGAGTGCTTCTATATTATTGTTCCACACAGGCAAAAAAGGTGAATGTTATGTGCATGATTTAAAATGTTTAATCATCTTTATCCGTATATGTGCTCACATTTTTTTCTGTGCTGTTCAAATCGGCGTCGTGGCATTCAGGACGAGTAGATAGTACTATGTTAGAGCTGCAGAAAGGATTTGAACCCAGGACCTTCTTGTGCTTCATGTCGCAGTGAAGGAAGTGAAGACGGCAGCGAGGTCATTCCGCACACAGTATGGCAGACTGCTGAAGACCCCTAAACACTCCGTGCAGCTGACTACCAGACAGAGGTGGATCCTGGATCACTTGTCCTTCCTCCATGTCATCCCAAGGGCCAGCGTCAAACCGTCCCTTGTGAGTTTTTTTAAAAAAAATTTAAATAGGGCTTGTGCATGGTGACATCACAGCTTCGGTGCAGCAGACACTTTGGGGATTACCACCTTACCACCTCGCATCCATTGTAAATACAATGGACGTAGTTATGCTATCAATCGTCAGCAGATGGCAGCCTACTCCGATGGATAAATCAATAACAGATTACGTTTTAAACTATCAATCTAATGCAAATATCGCTTGCTGCCAGTTCGTCTGAACGGAATGCGACCTCCAAAATGTCTGCCGGCCCCAAGCCGTGACCTCGCCATGCACAAGCCCGATACTCTAGGAGTGCGGTGATTAGTTGACTAATCAATTAATGAAATAAATTGACAACACTTTGGTAATCAAAGGAAGGAATCAAATCGTTGTTATTGTCAAGATTGATATCTTGTAATTGTTGCTCAGCATGAATATTTTTGTATTACCTTTTAATGATTTTAGTCTAATTAGACTAATTGTTTCAATAATTATTATGTGTGTATGTTAAATTGGCTTCAGTTCAATTGGGAACATATAAAAAAATTGCAGGAATTTTCCAATCTCGTCTTTCTTCTCTCTCATCCTCAGTTAAAGGAATTGTTATAGTTTTATAGTTGGCGCTGTTGAGTTGAGTTTAGCCTGTCTCTCCGGGAAACATATTGACATCATGTGTTGTCTTGAAAGGCAGCTTGAATTGAATGTATTATTATTATTATTATTGTTATTGAGCTCTAGGGCTGCAACTAACAATTATTTTAATAGTTGATTAGTTGCCAATAATTAAAATGATATTTTATTAATCGGTAACATATTTTAACTTAAAAAAAAAAATCCCCAAATATGCACAGCGACACAGGAATTAATCTTCAACTTGAAATATATTCAATTTTGGTTCATGTTAGTACAGAAATTTACACGTTAATTACTTGCTCAGAAACTCATTACAATTAATTTATACGCTAATAGTTTGATGGTTTTCTTCATAATCATATTTTTTATCAGTGTTGAATAATTTTTATCATATTTTGAATTTTCACAAAGTATCAATTGATTTTAAATTTGTGTATGAATAGGTGTCAGCAAAACTGCTGACGAGAACGATGATTTAAGTCCTTGGCGATTAATCAATTACTGCATTAGTTGTCGATTCTTTTCATAATCGATTAGTCATAGATTAATCGACTCATTATTGCACCCCTATTGAGCACCCCTGTCCTAATGTCCAACCATGTTTACAGCTGCTCGTAGATGCAGAAGATGTGGAGCCTTGGGACGCGATGGAGCCACTAACGGAACAAGGAACGGCCGACTGTTGTACAGCCGACTACTCTCCTGTGGGCTCTGCTTCTCCTTCTGTGGTCTCTGCTCCTGGGGTCTCTGCTTCTCCTCCTGGGGTCTCTGCTTCTCCTCCTAGGGGCTCTGCTCCTTCTCCACCAGCGCTATCGTCGGCAGCCACCTTTGACCATCACAGCAGATTCTTCCCACCACCCTTGAAAAGACGCTGCACACTGCGCAGGGCGAATGACGAACTCTCACAAGACTTTGAGTCAGAAAAGCTGGGTGTCTTGCGAGCAATGCAGTCCGCTCTGGACCCGCCCGAGCCTGTGTTGGACAGTGAGACCATCTTCGGCATGCAGATAGCGAGCGAGCTGCGCAACCTCAAGGATCAGTTTGAGACGAGGAGAACCATCATGAACGTTCTGTACGACGCCATCGCTGCCGAGAGGGCCCAGGAACAGGCCGCAGTGATGACAGGGGTGACTGTTAAAGTTGAATGTACAGACGAGTTCACACACTAAAAAAAACACCGGGCTGACATTTTGAAAATACGTCTTGAAGTTACTCACTCGCAGAGGTGAAAAGAGTACTGAAAAACTGTAATTGAGTAAAAGTATATTTTTACTTTGCTTAAACTGAGAACTCAGAGTAAAAGTATAATTACCCATCTCAAAATATACTTGAGTAAAAGTACAAAATCACTTCATTTAAAATGTAATGAGTAAAATGAGTTGAAGTTACATTGAATTATTTAATTTCTCTTTCATTTTTAAATCAATATTCAAATTACAGCTTTTAACTACAAATGCACTCCAAAAATGCAAGCCTCCGCTATGGAAGCATTTTTTCTTTTACATTAAGCTATGCTACACCCAGTTTTTTTGTTTTAGATTTGTACACTAGCAATGGTGAAGATGCGTTGGTTCTGGCTCGCCAGGCTTCAGAGGAGTTTAACTTTCCGCCCGAAAATGTAAAATGTAATGAGTTGAAAGTACTACGATTAAAAATGTACTTCAGTAAACGTAAAAATTACACATTTCAAGAACTTCTCAGAAAATTACAAATTGATTGATTACAGTAACGTGAGTAAATGTAATTTGTTACTTTCCACCACTGCACACTCGGTAATGGAATGGCTGCATTCACTGGTAAATCCGTCAAAAATGAGTAAATGGAACAGATTGCACAGATTATTGGGTGTGGAATAAAAGATAACACCATCATTTTTAATAATGCAAATAGGTGTGTGCTGTCCCATTAAATAGACAATTTCAAAAATAAGTCACAACACAGCAACGTAAAGGCACTGGAAGTCATCTTCAGGGTATAATTTTTACGGGAACTACCCGCTGAACTTGTCTACACCGCTGAGTTGCACTTTACCAACATGACTTGAACAATGTTTTTTACAATAAAATAACAATGCTACAGCAGTTGTGTTTGTAATGATGAACAATGGAGATACACTGCACTACACACTTCTGTGTGTGTGTGGTGTAGTGTGTGTGTGTGTGTGTGTGTGCGTGTGTGTGTGTATATATATATATATATATATATATATATATATATATATATATACACACACAAAATAACACAACATTTTTAGTTAATTAACATGTATGAATGTACTAATTCAAAATGTCAAAATCAAGGAGAAAACGCACGGTTCACCCATCATCAATCCGCCCTATGACCCAGACTTTGTTGTGAGCACAGAGCTCATCGATGTGGATTTATTTGGGAAGGCAGTTTCACCCCCACGGGTCAATATTTGCTTTTTTCCGTCACTGATTCGCTTAACAAAAAAAGTTGAAGTCCAGTGAACATCGACTCGTTATGCTGGATGAGAAACATGATGGTCGGCCGAGGTATCCAGGCCATCACGCTAAAGTTTAATAACACCAAGAACTGTTTTGTGCAGCTGTCTGCTCACCTGGTTGATCAGTTGTCCTTGGAGGAGGTAAGGGCTAATTAGTAGTTACGTTGCCAGCAGAAAAAAATAACCCATCGCTGTTACTAATAGGGCTTGTGCATGGTGACGTCATGACTTGGGGGACGTCAGACATTTTGGGGGTCGCATAGCGGTCAGGCGAACAGGCAGAGCGCGACAGTTGCATAAGCTGGACAGCTTAAAACGTGTATTATTGATTCATCCATGGTAGTAGGAATCTGCTGGCGATTGTTAGCCTAACTATACGTCCATTGTATTAACCCCAATACAATGGACGTGGTAAGGTATATCAAAATGTCTGGCGCCAAGTCATGACCTCACCATGCACAAGCCCTATTACTCGTTAAAATAGGTTGTCGTAATCCATTTAATACAACCACAATAGAGTAATTGTACTGTTTTTAGTCACAAGTACTGTGAAATTCTTCCATCCCTGAGGAATGTTGGGCATCCGTGGTACAGCGCCTGTGGGTCAGTACCTTGGCCAGGGGCACTGACTGGAGCAGGTTAACTAGAACATGCTTTTAGTGGTGGAGGAAATAAAACCGGAAAGCCTAGAGTAAAACCACGCAGGCTCGGGGAGAACATGTTAACGCCACACAAAGGATTGAGGATTCAAACCGGACCAACGGGACCTTCTTGCTGTGAGGCAGCAGGGCTAACCACTGCACCACTGTGGTGCACGTCATGCAGCCATCAGAGTTCTAACTTGTCTATAAAGTAACATAGCTGTGCAAATTATTTTTATTTTGTACTACAATTAGTTTAATTACGCCCACACAGAGTTTTCAGAAATTATAAAGTGATATCAAAGACCAAAAGATGGCGGTGTCAAAAAAATGCTGACAATAACCAATGATTCAATTTCTTGGTGATTAATTGATTATCAGATTAGTTGTTGAGTAATTACATAATTGATTAATTTAATCGACTAATCGTTCTGCTTGTGTGCCTTAGAACCAGGCGTTGGAGCTGTCCTGGGGAGGGAGGTGTTCAGTGTTTGTCAGCTGGTCCAGGAGGTGGGGCTCCTCAAGGCTTGATGAGGAGGTGGAGGTGTCCTATCAGCTGGCAGAGTCGCTCGGCCTGAAGGAGGGCCAGCAGGTACTGCTCAATCCACCTTCTGACTCCAGCACTTGGTTAAACCCAAGCTAGCTTTGTATATAGACTAGACTGCCGCCCTGTACATAGATGCAAGTTCCTTTTGTTCCAATGTGCCTTGTATATACACTGTCCCCCTGTACATAGACCCAAGTTCCTCTGTGTATAAATTTATTCTGATGTGTTTTTCTCCCAGGGCTTTCTCAAACCATGCCAACAGGTGGCGTCTGTCGACCAGGTGTTTGTGGAGCCGGTGTCTGCCGATGACTGGGAAATCTTGGTAAATTGCACTCTTTCTGTTGTCCTTTAAACAATAACTAGCTTTGAAACAGTACCAA
>OMKY01213564.1:0-12464 GCA_900302395.1 Bregmaceros cantori | reverse complement strand
AGATATAGATAGATAGATGGATAGATGGATATTTGGCGAACCGTGAACTTTACAGCTGGGCCTTCACCTCAGCCCTCACTGCCAAAAAAAGTAATGATTGTGGGGAAAAAGTGTGCAATGACTTGAAAGTGAACAGCAGTCATTTACGAATGAGTAGGATATTAACAATTAACAATTAACAATAACATTCTGTGCCCAAAAAAAACATCAAAAGTAAATACGGGGTTTGCGTGTAAAAAAAATAAAATAAAATCAATGAAGTGTTTCTAACGGGAATTGAACCTGGAACTTTTAGATTCATGAGCGGGGGCAATACCATTAACAGAGTTAACAGAATTAACAGAGACGGAGAGTGACGTGGCCGAATGTATGACGCGTTTAGGACAGCTCTGCGTCTATTGGGTGTTAACTTTTGTCCTGCCTACTTAATAATCAAACCTGATTGGTCAATTTCCCCATCACTCTCCACGCCAAAAATGCATAGTTGTCAAGTGGCCCAGCCCCCCCCGGGACCTCATCGAGAGAGCAGGACTCCCATTACAATGAATGGAGAATGGCGATTCTGAGTGGATAACATGTTTCAGAGTATATTAACCCTTTCATTGCTGATGTGAACTTGACAAGGAACCAATTCTAGAACATAGACGATGTATTAATGTATTATGATGTATCCAATTAAATGAGACACATACCTAAATACCTATTGAATTATAATTATAAATGTTTAAATATAATAACTTTTTTGTCCAGATTTTTCTAGGGCCTAGATTTTTTCTAAGGCCTAGATGGCCCTGAATATTCCCCACTGTTGTAATCCTGTATTCATGCTCTGGGGGAAACTGTGTGGAGGATCCACAATTAATAGAATTATCGAGCAATATACAGGATTTCATCACCTCTGGTTTAGACTGATACAATGACACATGGGAGGTCACATGGGGCTGGCCGACAGCGTTCTGCCCATCATTGTGACATCACATGTCTGGAATGTTCTGTGTTCTGTCTATAAATGCAATGAGCCGACAACGCTCTGCCTCTTTGTGAACCGGTCCTATGTGGAATAAATACATATCACATTGAGCACTTTGGAGTGATCCGCCCTGCGTCCTTCCCCCGCTGCTGGCGGATCTTCACAACCTCCAAAGTGTCATGAATGAATCAACACGTAAACGTCACGTGACGAGCAATTTTTAGTACCATCAATGCTCCCATTGCACGTGTGGGAGTTTGATGTGAAATATGTACGGATTTAATAAAAATATCTTTAAAAATATATACAGATCAGAGGATGCACGCATCTTGGCATCAGAAAGACCATAGCCGATAGAGTTGTAGCGTCACATAGGGGTTTAGCAGATTAGTGCAAGCAATTAATACATAAAACTCACCTTGAGCAAACTTCCAGTTCCATATGCAATCGCTTTGTGGTGTTTATTTTTTTTATTATTCATTCATTTATTTTGAGATCATTTATTAAAATTGTTGGCAACAATGATGACTGCGTTTACTTTGAGTTATAATGCCATGTATAATATGTCAATTGTACGTTTACCCAGATTTTACTTACTTACTCAATGTGATTCTGGCGAAGCCAATTGAGCCGAGCTGCACATACTTGCGGGGTCTTTTTATGGCTGTCGTGGCAGAAACCGTGGTTCAGTGGCGACACCTACTGGCCGTCACCCATACCTCTTTACAAGTTCTATACGCTCATTGTCCGCCATGTTGCATAGGACAAACTGTCCACCATTTTAGGTAGTCAACTTCCCGCCATATTGGATAGGAACACTGTCGGCCATGTTGCATAGGACCGAGTTCACGCGTTGTTCGTCTGTGTTGTAGGGAGTCAGATTTAATTATACCCGTGTTCAAGTATATTGTATTATTTTACCCCACAGCTTTTCCAGAAGGCGAATTGTGTACACACAAAATACAATGCAAGTTACTATGTCCTGATTGGGAAGAAAGTTACTGACCAATAGCTGTGATATAGATGTACTTGTACGGGACCACGATAATTTATTTTTCTTCAGATTACTCCAATCCGAATCCTATAGATTGCAGATCATAAAGGGTCATATCATTTTGCATAATTTAATTAAAATAAACCTTACCAATGTATAGTTGCATATTAGCAAGTCGAGATTCCCGTGATTCAACGTGTGTTCTTCAGTAATTGCTCGTCATTCTTTAAATTGGATGCAATTTGCGACATTGCTCTGAACGTGAACAATCAGAAGATGGACCACATTATTTTAACAATATTGTTCAGCGCTAATATTGTACCGTATAGAAATACGACGCAATTCCTCACATAAGCCGCTCATTTATAATTTTTTTTAAACTTTGAAATGTACCATTTCTTCAACAGTCTGCATTTGACGTTGACGCAAGTAGACATTTGGATTAGTACCGTTACTTTTTAACCTTTACCGAAACTAGAAAGCAGAATGAAGTTCCTCGTGTCACCAGTGGAGGGCAAGTCTTTACTGTGGTGATGGGCAAAATAGTTGACACCCTGTAAAATAAATTCACCATCGAAAACTCCGTGAGGGAGGCGTTTTGGGCAAGGGCTCCAATAAAGAGCAGAATCGCCCTCCAAATGATGAGCCGATTTGGCCACTGGGGTTGAAAACTTGCTGATCCAAGAACGTTGTGGAAATACTTTGGGTGCAGCATAAATTGTTAATTTGAAGATTTCCCACCAAGATATAAATTAAAAATCGTATTTTTAATTTATATCTTGCATCTTATTCCGAAACAATTGTCATTGCTCAATACACCGCTATGATGGAAATACATGGGTGAAGATTTCAGAAATATTTTGCAAACAGACAATTTCATAGCTGGTTCTTTAATGTAGTTTTCAGAAATCTCCCAATCTGTTGTGTCATTTAAATTGTGTACAACACACCTGCAAATATCCAAAAACGTGGGATCAAGAGTCTTGATTTTTGTGCGCAATGGACAAGCAAGGGTGTAATTATACCCACACAATGCTGATGCGATGGTTTTGCATGCGCTGCCCAGATTGAGTTTCGCTCTAGGGTAGTTTCATGAACTGATGATTCAAGGCAAACATGTCTAAATTTTTTGGGGATATCCCTGTCAGCCAGTGTTCTATTCATAAAACTAGTAAGGATGATTACACCCAGCAATCAAATAGCCAATATGTAAACAAGTGAGGACTTCTAGCCGTGCACACAGGAATGTGCACACCTCGGTAACAATGAGCGGGCGGCACGGTGCAGCAAGTTCCATTGTCCCGAGGAATGCGCAGCAACAGCGAGATTTCACCGCATGTTGGGGTGTGGACACGCCTTGATGTCAAACACTTTGCAGTCGGATGACTTCAGATAAAACTTTAGTCACCTTTGTATTTGCAAATATTGGCGAGGTTGACCAGTTACTGTGAAGGTCCATGTTTTAAGTAGCACGTTCATAGATCGGTCGACGGTCATTGAAAAGCTAACAAATCAAGCATGTGTAGGCTTCAACTGAAGTCTAAAGCTCAAACCCAAGAGTCGATCTCGAGTTGTCAAATCAACGATCCAATTTGACAACTTAAACGCACAGGCGAAAGTAATTTGACTAAAGAGTCAAAGTGCCAACTCATAACCACAGCTAATTGGAAATAAAGACTTAGTCAATTTTGCAGTAGCACGATCAGTCAATGGCTGGGTTAACATCTGAAATTGGATATCTGCAACAATTTTAGCAGGCGCCAGAGTAAAACATTTGATTTAAAAAAAGCATATAAAACAAACACTTGAAAAGCCCAGTTTCTTCATCCATTTAATTTCTGCCATTTCCTGCGAGCCGACAAAAAGGCCTCAAGTGAACAATATAGGTTGCAACTCCACCCTCCTTCCAACCACCCCCACCCTCTCCACAGACCCAGTCAGACATAGACAGGGCCAGCAGGGAGCCATCAGGTGGTAGAACGGGAGGGACAGACTACAGGTGCCACCACCCGGTGGCACAAGAGGCAGGTACAGAGGCCCCTTGCAAAAAGAAAGTACTTTAATTCTGAAATTTGCCAAAAACATTTTACAGTGCTTATGTTATTTTTTCTTTAGAAGCTAGGATCAACCTTCATGCCCACCGTGGTGGGTGGGGAGTGGCAGCAATAGTGTTCCATTCTTGCGCACCAGAGACTGAAGGGTTAATTGGGAGAGGGAGCTTCTCTGGTAGCCATGCTGGGTAGCAAGAGTGGGTTAGCAGGCAGGGGAGGAAAAAAAAATTTCAATAACTACATGGTCTATTTTTATTCTGATCCCCACCCCAACCCCAGGCCATCAGAAAGGCATGACACCCGCTATTTATCTAGAGCGCGTTTTTTATTTTATACATGTATGGATGCCAAAAAATAAACTTGGAAGGCCGAGAGTTGACGATGAGTGCCACTCTGACCCCCCACAAAATAATATATTTTACAAAGTAGATTGTATTAAAACAGAACTATCGCAGCACACGGTCTGTACGGAACACATTCGTGACTGCAATGATTGGGGAAGGGGGGGGGCGAGTGAAGGATGGGGCGAGAGGGAGGCAGGTCTCCACGCTGAGACGCAGAGAACGCGAAGGAGACTTCGAAGATGTTGGACGTTGGCTTGGCGACGAGTTAGTTCTTGCTGGAGGCCATCCCCTTGACGGAGACTGCGCACTCTTCACCCATGGCGCAGAGAACGGTCACCTGTGACCAGCACTTCATTTTAGTACAAAGTCAAACAGAAAAACGCTTCCTAGGCACCCATTAGCATCACAGCCAAAATGTTGTAGACACAGCATGCATGACGTCATCCATAGACTGTATAAAGTAGACGCAGCGTGCATGACGTGTGCCCGCCCGACTGCGTGCCGTCATTGTTGAAAGTGCCCGTATATCCGGTACCAGGAGAGAGCGAGCTATACAGTATATGAGAGAGACACCCCACACGTGACTTCTTCCGGTGGTACTGTCCGCTAGGGGAGCCATCGACAGTCAGAATGAATGGGATCGTATGGGAGCTGAAAAAATATTAACGCCAAATCTGACGCGTTTGTGAAATGATGCCCCCCCCCTTCACACAATGAGTTAATTATCCCGACAATATACATTAAATCAATTAGAAACAATCTTTAAATAGGCTAAACAGCCTGCTAAAATTGGTATATTTCTATGGTAAATCCCATAGGCTGCATGCTTTTGGTAGTCTACTCCGCCCACTCGACTAGCAGAAGCACACGGAAGTCGGCACGCCGACTGAAGCGAATGCGACGTCCATATTTATATACAGTCAATGGGGAAAAACGTATGAGGACCCAATGAGGCATCAGCACACGGCTATAGGCTGCAAATGTTAACATTGGGAAAGGAAGATCACAGCACAAATGTCAAAGCCAAACCAAAAGCTTTGGGAAGAAGTTAATTTTAGTGTTGTATTCCATGGCATCGTCATTTTACGAGGCTCATGTGATGCCTAATATTGCTGGTGTTCTTTTGCTCAAGTTTAGACACCCAACATTCCATTTTTTGAGATTGCATGCAATGTTGCCTTTATATAAAGGAACGTTTGGAGGGATCATTTTCTCAACATCTGTACTAAGGTATTTTTTACCGTGCATGTAATTGCAATAGCAAGTAAGAAAAAGTCACTGTCTAGGTACAGCGTTAAAATTGTATCAGTGTGCCACTCCAAGATCGTTAGGAAAGTTGTTCAATAAAGTTACATTTCAAGCGTATATGATTTGCACAGACAACATCCGGAAAATTTGCATTCTTCAAAATTATTAACGGCAACATTCACATAGGATATTCAAAATTCCAATCATTTAGTAATCATATAGTGGCTTTGTAACCCATTTGTAGATATGTTGGTTAAAATAATTACACGGTTGTTTTCCATTGCTTAGACATATTGTGCATGTATACAAAGCTAGATCGACTCAAAAGCTAGTTCATTGAGGGCGCTGGTCTAAAGTGGCTGCGTCGTATTAGCGCATTTATGGTAACCAGCAGCACCAAAGCCGGGAAAGGTATGCAAGCATGTTCACCCCGTCCACGGAGCGAATGTTCATGCGTTCCCTCTGGTAGCCAATAGAGTACGGATATAAAATATTTACATGTAAAAAGTTGTCAGCACTACCATGTGTTACAATAGATTACTGTTTAGTTAAGGGCCATAGCTCGCACAGTTAACAAGCCCTCCGTTAGTGGGTGGCACGTCACCGCTATGTGCGCACCCACAAATTCATTTAATTATATTAAAACAACTTAATTAAAATCGTTTTTTGTAGTTTGTCAAGTTGTATAACCATGAAGCCTTCATTAGATAGCTTGGGCTGCGGATACCCTGTAGGAAAATCTATCTGGAGAACATATATGCTGCCTAAATAAAGGCAAATATGTACACCTGTAGACAAATCCATCTTTATAACCATAAATTGCACATCTGCCGCAGCATTCACGCTCACATGCGGGAGAATGATGAAACTTACAATTTTACATCACATACTAAGAAAATTTAACTATTCCCCAAATCACACCCTTAAACAAGTCAAACTATGGACCTGGTTAGCTAGTTATTTTTTTTGGGCGCAAGCGCCGTTTGGTTCACTATTTTTTTTAGTGTGTAGGGCACTGTCCAGAGTTGTTTAACAGTTAAATTTGAGACAGTACACCAATAGTGCACTATATTTCAAATATAGTACACAATATTTCAGGGCATTGACCCAAGTGCAGCATTTCAGACCTGGACGGTGCCAGCACTCACCAGGAATTCTTCACCAGCTTCAAACTTGGACACAATCTCCTTTCCGATGTCTCCTTCAGGCAGGCGAAGGTCTTCTCTGATGTCCCCGTTGTCGGCCATCAAGGACATGTAGCCATCTTGAAGGTTCAGCATCTGACAAGAAAACAAATATTGTTAATCAAGCCACGTCATGCTTCATCCGCGCGGCCAAAACACATGCAGGGTACATCAGGACGGAGACGAAACTCCACATCCATTATATGGAAATGGTTCAACTCCAGTGATAAGTATCATCGGTGAAAGTGATTGCGGTGCAAATCTGCAGAGAGGTCACACGCCTCCTCGGTCTATGTATTGGGCTGCCCCTTGGCCTAGTATCTTCAACCGCTACGCCAAGGGGCCAGCCCCTAACACCTTTTGTCTAGAAACTAGCTCAACGTTCACTTCCATTTAGCGCTGGACGATTTACAATATGATCGTAAACTGCGTTCATGCTCACCAATTGTATCGTTCAACATCGCATGAACGTCAAAACTGTCACCTGCAGCGGATCCAACTGAGGAATAGTCTACAAGCCGACCAGAGTAGGGGACGCATCGCCAGGTTTTACAGGCAGTCAAGTGATCTGCTGCCCGTGACCGCTTATTCTGCCACTGTTGCGGGAAAAACCCTGCCCAAACTACTTTCTATTCACCTAATGGTAACTCAATTTTCATATTAATGTTCAATCATCCCCCCCAAAAAGTTCGTAGATTGTACCATGTATTGTAGCGATTTTTATTTGTTGCATCATGTATAAACACATTCCATTAGATTGCAGGAAGAGCCACGAAAATAAAATGTCGTTTTGTCATTCAAGATAAATATTTCAATACAACCTTTTGTCTTGCTCACCGTCAAAGTTCACACCCCTCTCGTTTTCTCCTTCTCACGCGAGCATGTCAGACATGTATTGAATTTGGTAAATAATTTACATTGTCGATAAATATATTTGATGAAAAGGTGATTATTTTAAAGAGCACAATTTAAAGCAAACTAAAGAATCCTATTGTCCATAGTTGATACAATATCCCAATAGCATCAAGGAAAAACCCACACATTTTTTAAAGCAGTTTCCTCGTTAATTTAGCTCGTCATGCAGGCTCTATACAGAACCATACCATACAATTCAGCAGTGGCAAGAATTTCTAAATATGTCATGCCTGACAAGTACAAAGACAAAAAGCTATGCATAGTGCTTCATTGTCAAAAATTGTAAACAGCTAGACGTAGTTTAATTTAGCATTTCATGACATATCTGTGTTGAATTATGAGTTAACATTTTAAGCATGTCCGGTGCCCAACATGACAAAGATGATACCAGATCATCAATTGTGACGACATTTTGAAAATTCAAACTAGGGGTGTCACGGTATGAAATTTTACGGTCATGGTTATAGTGGTCAAAATTATTGCAGTAAACTATCGCGGTATAAAAAGAAACACTCCCCTACGCATCTAGCCTGGCGACCCAGAACCAACGCATCGCACATCTAGCGCATAGTCCACGCATCAGCAACACGACGTTGCTTCACCCTTAGTGTAAAAAATAAATGACAAAGTAAAAAAACTCATTAAGTAGGCAATCAACAATTATCAAGTTTGTTTATGAAATGTCTAGCTAGAATGTATTTCCTTATAGTTATGTTGCAATGTTGCTGCAAATAAACTGCCTTGTAAAGAACTAATGCATATTCCACCTGGATTTTATTACTAATAGTAATAAGGCAGAATTCTCTAATAAAAACGTTAAAACTAAATATCTTAAATTATCGTTTAACATAGTTTAGTGCCTCATAAACACGATCCATACCTCCTAAACTTGCCCGTTGACTGATTCACTCTAACCCCCAACGTAACACCTCAGCGGCCTAACTAACTCGAACATTTTACCATGTGCCAGTCACCTAATAACCCCTACTCTTAACCCTAACCTCTTATCCCCAAATCTAACATAACGTTAACAAAATAAGCGGGTAGTTTTTTGGAATCGCACACTACATCATACGTCAACAGCAACCGTTCAAGGCATATCTGGCAATGCGCACCGTTACTTTCAGCTTGTGAGGAGACTGACTTTTCTAGACTCGTCCGCGGCACGATTATAAGAATTTTACTCTTCGGTAATCGGAATAAATAGAATGGAAAAAGGCTGCGGACACGGGCGATGTGTTCAGCGGACGGGATATGACAGGCGATTCGGGATTGCCTGTTCGCGACCGCCGAATAGACTAAATATAAGACAAAAATACACGCAAATTGCCGATTTTGTCCGTTTAAAAGGCGAAAAGGACAGATGTCTTTGTAGTGCGAGTCTTTCTACTCCCGCCATGCTTGAAATTCAGATAGGGAAAGAGTGAGTATGAGGGACAGACAGTGGCGCCCGCATGGTGTAACGCAGAGATGAAGTTTAATATATAATATTTAATAATAAAATCCAGGTAGTTTGTCACTATCAAAACATTGATCACTAATTATGGCACAGATGGAGATGGTCATGTGAAAGGTCAAGCTCAATATCACAACCATAGCGAGACTTTAGAGAGAACTGGCCAAGGTGCATTCCAGTGACCCACCCTTTATTGCAGGCATGTGCAAATGCACTCGACTTTGTCATGCAATGTAGGGCTACGATTGACTAATCGACTAACATTTATCGGCAACTAATTTAATAGATAATCGGCAAGACATTGTCATGGTCTACAGTAGTGTTGAAACTGCCCTCTATTGGTCCCCGGATATTAAATATTGATTATTTGTTCCTGAAAATATGAAATGGTAAATAGATAAAATTGATAAAAACATGATTGCCACCATCACAGTGTCAGAAAGTAGCTAAATTGTTGGTACAATTGCTGCTTACAAAAGACCTTAATTGACAATTTTAAGTTGACAAGATGGATTTCTTGTTATTGTGATTTTTTCCTGAAAAAAAATTCAACCGACTAATCGACTTAAAATAATTGTTGCAGCCCTAATAATGCAATGGTTAAAAAGTATCTAGTGAAGCACACAAGCGGGCCAATAAACATGGAATTTTAGCACAGCGGGCCACAGCTAAAGAAAGCAAAACATCAAATTCCTAATTTCAATAGGGCTGAAGCAAAATCCTACATTTTCCAATGGAACTGTTCAATGCGGAAGTGTTGACAAGGCAGAGTCAAAACCAACACAAATACGCTGGTTAGCTTTTTGTTGCACTATATTGTACTGTGTTGAGGTCTGCACTACGGATGTCAATTAAAAATCGAACCGATTGAAATGAAATAATTTACTCAATTTGGGAATTTCAACATCAATACATTTGTTCATATGTGCACAGTTGCACATTTCTCCAACCAAGAATCTTCAGTCTGTCCATAATATCCCAATGCCTTAAAGAAAAATATTTTCACCCCATCAGCCACTACAGATTTCTGTGGAATAATTTTTGTACAAAATAATCACATTAAACCGAATTTCAGAAACACATTACCATGCATTTGAGACACATTCAATTGCGACACACATCAAGTTCACTAGTCTAATTTCAGGAAAGACTTCATGAAACTGCAACGACAAGTTGGTTTCGTGGAACAAGATTTTGCAAGGCAAAAAGTGGCTCTGCGGGGTTAGACGAGGTTATGCAGCCAAAAAAGCGCCATCAGATGTCATTTCTGAGTGCAGATTAACAGCTAGTCTACGCAAGACCTTTTGGAATGCATGCAAGAAGCCAATGTGGCCGACATACTGGCAATGTATGGCAGTTTAAATTGTCAAGTAGCGATTCTGAAAGGCAGTTCAATCACATCCGGTTGGCCATACAAGCATTTCTGGCATTCATGACCAGCTGCCCAAAATTGCCCATTCAGAATATTACATTTTAAAACTACAACTCAAGGGTTATCCTGAAACGTGATAAAGCAGTAAAATCCAGATATGTCAGGCTTCTGTAGAAATTGTGACATCACCAGGGCATGGTACAGGGTGTTTTGTCCATTGTCCAAGAATTGTAAGGTGCTGTTCTGTCCAAATTTTCCATGGGACAAATCTTTACATCTCAGTTAATCTACCTCTTGTATAGTGTCGGCATACATGATTGTGTCACTAAGATACCTAAACGTATTTTATTTCGTCGCACATGCATGTACAGTGAAATTCATCCTCCGGATTTAACCCATCCCTGAGGAGCGGTGGGCAGCCACGTGCACAGCGCCTGGTGAAAGTGAGCCATCGTGAATGCTCAGTAGGAAATTACATTCACATGTTTAATCTTAACCAAACTACTATTATGAAAAAGGAAGTTATGGACCAAACAAATGGGAAAGTGCTCCAAAATGTCATCAACCTACGCTAGAACATTCACACACCGAATCCATCAGTTCAGTTACTGAAGAATCTGCCACGGTGGAAGTGCACGCAAAACCATTGCATCCCTAGGCTCTGCATTTCTGGGATAAAAATTAAAAACACACCTGCCACTCTGTCCTCTTGATGTTGGGCACATCCATGTTGTGGGTGGAGGGGCACACATCTTCATACTTTTTGTTTGTGAAGATATCAATGCCCACCAAGTTGACCTGCACAACACACAACAAAATGCAATCAATTTGAGGCCGACTGAAGATCTAGGGACTACCAGGCGTAAACATTGGAAGACGTATAGTCACTTCTAGTCAAGTTCGGACGACGAATGCCTAGGACAGTGATTAATCAGTACATTTCATTTAGATATTCTAGATTTAAACAAGATTCCGGCAGTTTCCGCCGTACGGTGTCTGACAAATTTATCGGTCAGATACTGGCCGCAGTTACTCGCCGATACCACAAAAAAGTGCCGATACTGAGTAAGTCCGATACCGATATCTGTGCAACACTAATTTTCATACATTCCAGAGATGTGGCAGCAGTTCGGAAACTTTTTGGCCGATCACTTATCCAACCCCATATAGTCTGGTTCAGCGGGTAGTTACAGTAAAGTTCTGTGATGTCATACGACTTTGCCGTGTTTTGGACCATTTCTCTACAGGTTGGTGGGAGCACATTTCAAAAGGCCGGTGTTAACTTGGGCGTGCCATTCCACACTCAAACGTTCTAGTGCCGATCTGTGCCCCACAAACAGATTTAATACTCTACCTCCAAAGGCTTTGAACCGGTTCAAGGAACGAAAACCGGGAACGTTTTGCATTTTCCAGGGAACAGAAACCGAACACATTTATGTTCCGGAACAGGAAGTTATTTAAAAAATGGTAACCAGTTAATACCAGTTTTATTTTGTTCCTCAAAGGAGTCCACTTTGGGATGGCAAAAATAAAACCGTATTGATAAAATCTGTGATGCAGTAGTGAAGTGCCGTGGGACTTTCTGCAGTGTGTTGTGGGTTCGTCTAAACATTGGTTTAGACGAACAGAGTAACCCAAGAATTTTATCGGTGCTTCAATATTTATGCAAAACTGAGCAAAGTGGGGTAAATTAGCTAGAGTGAGCTGTAGTCAGATTTTCAAACAGTGTTTTACACTGTAAAACTGATGACTTAACACAGGCTGCGATACGGACATCAAGAGTTTACAAACAGCGGGTCAAAATGACAGCCCCATGTTTTAACTCAACAGGTTTTTATCCAGCGCCAAAATCACAGCCGAAGCTGCCTAAAGGCGCTTCACAAACGTGATTTCTTTTTCAGATTTAAGGAATATAGCAGCTATTTACCTA
>OMKY01213561.1:0-13100 GCA_900302395.1 Bregmaceros cantori | reverse complement strand
AGAGGATCACAGTGAGCCCCTTGCTCTCCCTAGGAAGACCTAGGGAGAGCAAGGGGGGGAGAGGGAGAGAGACATAATGTTCATCAGATGGAGAGAGAGAGAAAGAGGCAGAGGAAGAGAGAGACTTCATGTTCACATCAGACAGAGTGAGAGAGAGAGGGAGGGGGGGAGGGGGAGTGAGAGAGCGAGAGACATCATGTTCACATCAGAGAGAGAGACAGAGACAAAGGGGGGAGAGGAGAGAGTGCAGGATAGAGAGAGAGAGAGAGAGAGAGGGACACAGAGCAAGGGGAAGAGGGGAAGGGAGACATAATGTTCACATCAGAGAGAGAGATAGAGAGGTTAAAGACAATGAAAAAAGATAGGACTGAATAGAGACAGGTAGGACAGTGATGGGTGGAGATCACAAGATACTGAAAGTGTGAATAAAGCAGATATGTGTTAACAAGGTCAAGGTGTGAATAAAGCTAAGCAGATTTTAACAGTAACAACAGTTCAGTAACAACAGGAGGATGTGTTTGTGCCGGGTGCAAGTAGTGAGAGGTCCTCCCCCTTACTCTGTTCTCAAACAGGGCTGGGACTAGTTGACGACATGCAATCTGATGAATAAAATAAATGAATACAGTAAATAGATCTCTGCGACTCTAGGGTCAAGTGCCCCCAAATCGGCCTAATAAAGGTCTGCTTCAAGGGATTAATGAAACATAAAAGAAACATAGGCAGACAGGACAATGGTGTGTCAACGTCTACAAATGGTCAGGAGCAATCGGCACACTGGTCAAACACTGGGTCGTGCCTCTGGAGGGTGCACATTCTGCCACAAGAGTAGATTTGATGGTGAATCTGAACACACTGCCCATATATATAGGGTGCCTTTTAGCACCAAATAACTCACCATGTTCCCATCCATAGTTGGTAACCCTATTTTAAAGTAATGTAAAAGTAACAAGTTTGGTAGGCTCAAGGGGATTGTTATATTCCCGGCAATGATGCTACCATAGAATATAATGTATAATGTAGACGCAGCGCAGACGTCATCCCATTGCTTTCATCAAACTTTTTGTGCCGCGAGTGCGCGCTGCCATTGCTGAAAGTACCCGTATATCCGGGACAAGGAGAGATAGAGAGCGCCATACAGTATATGAGAGAGAGAGACACCCCACACGCAACTTCTTCCGGTGGTACTGTCCGCTAGGGGCGCCAACGACAGTCAGAATGAATGGGATCCTATGGGAGCTGAAATTAAAAATATAACGTCAAATCTGAAGCGTTTGTGAAATTATGAACCCCCTCACACAATTAACGACAATTATCCCGACAATATACATTAAATATACATTTTTTTATTTTTATACATTAAAAATCAATAAGGAAAGATAGGTTAAAACAGGCTGCTAAGTTTGGAATATTTGTATTGGAATTCCCATAGACTAGGCTCCACCAGCCTGAGGCCCATACCAACCCGGAAGTATGCACGGACGAATGCGGTGTCCATTTTTATATCCAGTCTATGGATGCTACACAATGCTCTCTGCTGACTAAGCAATTATTGTGCTATGGGCAAAGTCCATGCGGTGTTGGAAGTACATTGGGGAAGGGTGAGTGTTTAACTAATTTTCTAAAAGTTCTGTGATTATATTATTTTTTTATTTTATGTCTAACTGTCAGGCATTTGTTTAACCAAGGAACCCTCTCAACTCGCGAACCTATTCATGAACAGTCATAGAAGGTTGATCTGATGACTTAAGGCAGCTTCGACACGAACGTTCGCCAACTCGAGAGGGGGGAGGGAAGAAAGAGAGACATACTAAGAGGGAGGGAGAGACGAACAAGGGGAGAGAGACAGGGAGTGAGAAAGAGGTAGACAAGCACTAACTGTTTTAAGCTAAGCTAAACACCTGGACACCATCATACACCTCAGCCTCCAGCAGATGTCAGGTGGAGGCCAGATGGTCACCATGACAACCAGACGCATGTCCTCATATCACATCAAACTGAAGAGAGACAAAGAAAAACGACAGCAGGAGGAGAACAGGAGAAAAAGACCAGAGAAGATTTTGCCAGAGAGAGAGACGGCAGAGGGTGAGGGTGGAGGGCAGTGTAAGGTAAAGGGAGACATGTGAAGAAGAAAGGCAGGAAGAAAGTTGCAAGTTGAGAACGAAAGAGTGAGACATGCATGGCAAGGGGAGAGAATGTTGGAGAAAGAAAAGGAAAGAGAAGAATGAAGAGAAAAATAAAGGGCGAGAGAGACATAACATGAGGATAATGGACAGCAGAGAGAAAGAAACCAATGTAGAAAGTATGATGAGAGTAAGAGACAGAGATGCCACAGCAGAGTAGGCTCTTAGATCCTTGGCATTTAAGCACTAAGCCCTCCTCCCAGGACACAAAGATGCTGGCACTCTCTCTCTCTCTCTCTCTCTCTCTCTCTCTCTCTCTCTCTCTTTCTCACGCTCCCTCTATCTCACAAAAAACACACACACACACACTCTAGCATGCTTGCATAGACACACACACTCACATTTAACATACACACAGAGATGTGAAAGGCTGAAAAAGACCTAGTTAAACGCTTGTATAGCCCATAAAAGACATCGCTCTGAAAGGGGAGCCCATATCCTCCGGTGGGACGTCAGAATTGAAAGGAGAAAAAGAGTGGCGACAAGACATTTATTCTGGCCTGTCTTCATATTTGCCCGTAGAGACAGACTGTTCCAGATGTTTTAGAAATGCACTTTTCATGCAAAAGACGACCTACGTTTCTAGAGCCGCGGTGATCCAATAGACACCGCGGCAAATATGTCATTGGCAGGATGTCATTGAAAACCACTGAGGCATTTAATATGCATAACCTTGACAGTTTGGATAAGGCACGTAGATGCAGTGCATGATGCAAGTAGAGCGTTGATGATAACAAAATGTGTGTTGTTACTTTAACACTTGGGTGGCCAGGCCTATATCATGCTTTCTTCTCACCGATTTTCCATGTGTCAGATAAACATGGATAAAACCTATGAAACAAAATCATTGCTATACACCTTTTTTTTTTTCAAACTAGCATAGCTATCACCCAAAAACTTGAAGAAAATGTCTTCGTAGTGAAGTTTTAGAATGAAACATGAGACATTTAAAAAAAAAAAATCCCATGTGAATTTTATGAAATCCTCTGTAGATCTTCAAGTTTTGGATGTGTGTGCTATGAAATATGAAAGTTTGGTAGCGTTTGATCCAGTCATTTTCGAGAAATGGCTTTGTTTCTTTCATTACCTTGTGTGTGTTGAACGTACGAATGACCCAATCATTTCGTGATATATAGTTTCAGATAGCCAATTCTGAAAACAACGGTATGTCATTTGCCAAGAAAATCTTACATTTTCAATTTTTTAAAAATCAAAGTGTAAAACTTTCATTATCATATTATATTATATTATATTATCACTTATTTCATCCGAAAATTTACTTCATCCGAAAATTAACTTCCCAGGTTCCCAGCTGCGGGAATCCGTGCGCGTTCGACGGGATAGCCGGGTCAGTTTTTCTGGTGTGTGGCAATCTGAGGCGATCTTACCCGCCTGAGGAAGCTCTGAAGCGGCTTTGTTAGCTCAATGCATCGGTCAGAATGGGGTCTTCAAGTCACAACTTTGCCCCCGGAAGTGATGCGATCGGCCCCAGGCATTTTTTTCAGTATCCGCGGAAATGTACACCCTTGAGAAAAAAATAAACGCGGTGAAATGTTTACATTTTTTTTTTAAATCTATGAAAATGCCGTTAGGATGACGCGGTGCCACATCATCGGCTGAGCCAAAGTTAAGTCTGGTGGTATGGGTGGTATGTGATGAGCACAATAGGACGGATTGATACATGCCCTCTTCCTAGCCATGAACAGGTCTCGGATAGGGGGCAGCAGTACAGTACACCGATTATTTTCTCTGCGGGTCTGACAACACACTGCAGTCTAAGCCTATGGAGTCTTGTGGCAGGCTCCAACCAGACAGTGATGGATGAGCAGAGAATGGAAAGGATAATGGCCATATAGAAGGTTATCAGGAGCCAAACCTCTTAAGCATCCGCAAGAAGTACAGCCTCTTCTGAGCCTTTGTCTGTACCATGTCAATGTGGGGGGGGGGACAACTTCATAGTAAAACTAACTAAAAGCACTCAGAGAGTGCAAACCTGCGGCAAGGCCATGGGGTAACTGATGCCAAAATATCTAGACGTTGTTATGTTACTCATAGGCTACATAAATGCACCACAATTTCAGTTGTCACCAGTGGTACACGAGCACGCTCTTAGTGGTACGCGGGATTATAGTAAAATAAATATTTTCGTAATCTGCCAGAGGTGGAATGCGAACCCGGGTCTCAAGCACACCATAGGGCTAATCGCTACACTATCTGAGCTGTGTCAGTGGCACACAGTAGAGTGGAGGCAACAGATGCCTATTGCTGCAGTTTGTAAGCTCATAAGAGTTGTCAACTAGGCACTATTATGTTATGTTACTTAGAGGCAACAGAAATTCAACAAAATTGAATCACTTGTTGCGTGTGTTATTTCCAACAACTCTACAGAGTTGTTGCTCCAGATCTGTGCACAACTTTTTCAGTTATCCTGCTGACAGACAAAACTATGCGATCAAAAACATAACCTGCAGGTAATAAATTGTTATTAACAACCAAATCATTGTCAGTATTAAAGTTAAATATAATTAGGTGGCCAAAGATTCACATCGCCACAAGGGGTGTTGAGGGTTCACTTTGTTTTTTTGTATTATGTAGGGTGATGAGGCGACACCAGGACACTGTGACCAGAACACTCGAATGATTCTGGCTGAAGACAAAGCTAATGAGTAAAATGGAGAGTGCCGTGAAAAGATTATCATTATTTTCCCATCTGCAAGTTACGCCCCTGGCAAAGGCATTTGCCTGTTTCAAATATGTACATTTAGTGCTGTTTACCGCGTTTGCTGAGTTGATGGTGTGTGGAGAAAGCAGAACATATAGCGATGAAGTCACAAGGAGGGCCATTACATGAAGAGAGAGGATTCACTCTTGCAGTTCCGGATGGTAGCAGTGCGTGCTCGAAACATCTTTATCATCCAAATCCATTTCTCAGATCAGAAAATCAGAAAGTGTTATTTGATCTGAAGAAATTCCAAGGGCACCTTCAGAGAGGAAAGTTTCCTCTGGCTGTTGGAAAAGTCCAACTTCCATGTGTAACAAAACATAGGTGAACCCGATAAAGAAAATAACGGTGGCAGAAAAACGAAATAAACAATTGTGAAAAATAATCTGTATACATTTTGTTGAAGTCATTCCACACATGTGTTCAGAATGAATCAAATACATGCATTTATTACAACACTGTTGACTTCAAGATACAATTTTTAAATGTTTGACTCTTGTTAAAATATATCAAACCACTCCTCTCCTCTTTCCATGCAGGCACACAAGTACTCATGGCCAAGAGTTGCATCAGAGACAAACACACACACACACACACACACACACACACACACACACACACACACACACACACACACTCACACAAACACAGACACAAAAGCTCAAAGACAAGTGTTTGCCAACTCTTCTTCTCAGATCATTACAGCACATAATGACCACACAGGGAGAGAAGTTTGCCCAAAACAATTGGCGACCAATGTAATTGGATTCTCTTTTGGGTGTGAATTGCAATTACAGTGCAATGGATTCTGGCCCCTGGTTGGAGTAGCGACAAGGGGCGCCGCATAATGACTATTAAACAGATAAGGAGACGGAGGGAGATAAACACCAACAAAGAGAGAGAGAGAACTCAATACACCAAACAACAACACAAAATTAAAGAGGAGAGAGGAGAGAGACAATGGGCAAATATGAGATGTACCATGTTTGGGAAGTAAAGGACGTACTTGTAATCAGATTAGTAATATGACTCCAAAAAAAAGTAACCGCAGTCCCTACATTTTAAAATATGTAGTTGTAAGGGGGATTCAAGTCACATTTGCATAGAGGATTACAATAATCGTTTCAACTTTCCATGAATGTGACTTGTAAACGTGTGTGCAGCAGAACTCTACTACTATTTTGTACCAAAACCCAGGATTGAAAAGATTGAAAATCATTTGAATACATGATATTGTAGAATAAATTGCATTGCCATGTATTTATAATGAATCTGAAAGTAATGGAACCTAATCCCTTCATTACCTAAAACAGAATAATGACGTTACTAATAGGATCCATTACGGGGGAATGAATGACTGATGGCATGAGAGAAAGCGTAAGACGGAAGTATTGGGCAAGATGGAGGAAGAGAGCAAGAGAGAAGCAGGAAGAGAGGAATAAGGATGTATTGGCTGTGTGGTGGCTGCAGTGAGACACCTCAGAGAGAGGGGAGGGAGAGGGAGAGGGGTACCTCAGGGCTGCGGTCACAGTCCGCTCCATCTGTGCTCATTAACCTTCCAATGTCACTGCTGCTCTTTAAATCCCAAGTGTATCAAACTCCAGGGCTGCAGGAATGTTCTAGACCATCACAATATTTTAAGTTCTTTAAAAGCTTGCATGGCTAAAGTATTTTTCATGGCTCCCAATATGAACAGCTCCTCAATTCTGAGTGACTACTGACCATGTTCAAAGCTGCATTACCACGCAAGGATCTTATCACACTTAACATCATTGTATTACTGCACAGTGCAGTGAGATAGATGCAGAGAGAGACAAAGGCAACCACAGACAGTATTGAGGTCAGTAGTTGTGGACAGGGGGCCGGTTAGGAAGCTTAAAATGTTACTGTGAGTGTTTATAGGTCACAGAAAACAGCCAGAGGCCATCGGGCATACACGCCACATCCACCCACACCCAGACACAGTCATACCCCCACCACTCTCTCATACACACACACACACACCCACACACACACACACACACACATCCAGATAACCCAGACATACAGCCAGACACAGATATTAGATACAGAGAGGGAGAGCGAGAGAGAAAATGAGAGGATCAGACATGGGGATCGGGGAAGCCAGAGAGACACAGACAGACAGATCGCTACAGGAAATAGATGTTTGATGTGTCACTATACAATTGCTGTTCTGTGGTAATCTGGAACCCATGATGCATGGATGTAATTTGATATTACACACAAACACACATCTAGATAGATAGATACTGTAGATAGAGAACACGCCTTGTCCACAAATGTAATTTTAGACTAAAGATGCTACAGCTATCTGCCATGAATATAGAATATGACAGCAGCAAGTGTCATTTTACAACATGGCAAATTGTTCAATGTTTTTAAACTGTCTTTCAAGACTTTCACAATTATACTCAATTTAAGTTATTGCCTTTCAAAGATATGCAGTACACAAATATATCGCATACAGAGGGAGCGAAAAGTGTATTCCATTCCATTTTATTCCAAAGGTAAGGGAAGATGATGGGCAGGTTGTACTAAAAAAACAACTGATTGAACATGGGTGGAAAGATATTTTTTGCAGCAGCTGCAGATGAAAAAATATGTCCTCCATGCAGTCCTGAAATAATTTCATTGGACATGATGGATGGATCCTTGTCCCAATGTTCATTTTAATTGTTGGAAGTGGTTTCATATCTGTTTTAGCAGGCAAGGCTAACAACACCAGGATGCGACGTGTCCTTCAGAAACTATTCAACGAATTACAGACAACAATGCCAAACATAACGAAATCACATTAATAATATGCTGATTCCATAACTACATACTGTATTAATAATTTTGATTAAAAACCCCTGACAGAGATGGGTGCATATTCTATTGATTGAAATTGATCATTGGAATACTTTGGACAGTGTGATATGTCTGAGAGTTGTAGCGGTGAAACTGCCATCATTCGCAGATCTCTTCCCCCAAACCACACTCGATTGCGCATAGCTCTGTGTTTACGAAGCCACTAACGATTGCAATTTTTACTATCCAATATAAAGAATGGCTCAATTTATTAATATAAATAGTTTTGAATAAAGCACAGATTGTCCTACTGTCCTTGTGTGCAAATCATATTCATGCAATTTCAAATGAAACTTTATTGAACACACATCTGAAGTTGGGGATGTACTTCAAAAGTATGATTTTTTATTATAAATATTAATTGCAATTTCATTCACAGTGAAAATGTGCCTTCCCCCTTCTCCGGATGACTTTGATAATAGTACCTTCTCCGGATGACTTTGATAATAGTCCATGGTCGCTTCAAGAGCCTGGGGCATCTGCATAGCCTATTTGATTTTCTGTTTTGATTTTACCAAAGAGAGACTTACTTCTGCTGAGCAGCTGTAGGTTGCGCACCTCCTCTCGAACCTGGAGTTGCAGCACCTGTTGCAGTACTTCCTGTCTGAGGCTGTCCTGCAGAATGCCCATTCTCTGGAGCTTTTCTCCATTGAGACGTAGCAACGCACGGCCTGGGGATGGTGGAGGGATGGAGGGCCGGGGGTGCAACAATCAGAATCAAACGTCATTAGAATCAGGAATCAGGCTTATTGACATTGTCAATGACACAAGTTAACAGACGTTGACTTTTTCTTGGTAACATTTCTGTTAGAGACAAAAGATACAGAAAGGGCATGCGACAATCATTCTTAGTGTCTTAGTATGGCAGTCATAAGAGCAGGTCTGTCAATCTAGAGCGGTCTATGTACAGGGATAGACAGTGTGCAGGACAATCTATGTAAAGGACAGTCTGTGTTCAGTGATCACACAGTTGGCTGTGATCTAGGAGGACTGTGGGGGGTGGGGTCATAACATGGCTGATGGGGAACAAGAAGTGAAGATATAGCCTTGGGCGCTGTGAATCCATTATGAAATACCAGGGGAATTTGAGGATAGGATTGTATCATTAAACATTAATTCTTGATAATGAAATAATGTAAAAAGAAACATAAATAAATGTCATAATTGAGTGTCTGTGGTATCCTTGTTTCAATGAACTAGCAGGTTCCTATCTGAGCTAACAGCTGATGAGTAAGCTAAGTTTGTGCATGTTCGATTTATGTTCACTCTGTGCCATTTTAGGCTGCATGTTTGCAAATATTGCCAAATGTTTACCAAGACTGTATTATGAAAAATAATATACCATTTATTTTAACTATTGAACAATCATTTTTACTGATAATATGATCTATATACATAGATATATACATATATGCATACATATATATATATATATACATATAGTCCATCTCAGTAGACATTCTCTGTGCCTGTTCTCGCATTCTACCGCTTGCACACTCTATCATCCTCTCTGTCGAAAATGAAACGTGATTTGCACATTAACCACATGTGAATACTGAATATAATTGTTCTCATTATTCATAATTCATAAATAATTACATACAAATCAGCTCATTTATCAAAATGTTCAAGGCATGGTGGACATTTGAGTCATGGGTGAATGAAGATTTGAGAAGATTTATTTAACATTTTGGTCCTGCTGATGAGCATTTTGGGGTCAAATCACTTGGCCAATCTGTGTCTGTTTTATGTTCTGCAGTGGGATTTATGAACCTTAAGTGAAGTAAGCTAGGCTACGAACATTGAACATTCAAACATTGTAAAACTAACATTGACTAACATTGACTAGCATTACTCAAATACTTTTGAGTACATTTTAGAGCCGGTATGTTTAGCCTGTTCGTTTTACTCTACTCAAGTAGACATTTGGATCAGGTCTTTGTAGTCGTACTCGAGTTGTTTTTTTCACAAATGTAATTTAGTCTTACTCAAGCACAACATGTGTGTGTTTTGACATCTCTGCAAATCCTGATACAATTCTTTACAATTATTAGCCCTCAATGTGATTGCATGTGTATTTTGAAAAATGACTGCCGTGTTACAAGGCTGCACACAAGCTACCTGGTTTCGGTTTGGATTAAAGTGTCCCGGAAACTGATAAGCAGGTAGAACAATGTTCTCCCACCTCAGAGAAGCGAGGGAGAGAAGACAAGACAGCAGTCAGAGAGCCGATCTCAGCAGCATGTGGGTCAGAATCATCTGCCACTGTTGTGATCTAAGTGCAGATCAGTTCTAAAATTAGATGAAAAGGAAGGCTGCAAGTCCTATGAATAATAATGTGTTCAAAATGGGGGGAGGCAGTTTCTTCAAAAACATCCTTGCTCAAAGCCACCAATACTTTTAGCGTATCCAATCTTCCTGACTGAGAGGTTCAAAAAGACTGCACAATACTGTTTTGGTCTTTTACACGCTCTGTTGTTTCTCTCTGGGAGTTTAGCGTAGGAAGTTGGGGCGGCAGAGTTAGTAGGGGGAGCAGCAAGTTTTGAACAAGACAAAAACCTCAGCAACATGATGTGACTGCATTGTTCTTCTAAATGACACCTAGCACCGGGGGTGAGCAAATTCACACAGAGAAGACGTCTACTAGAGATGTTTTTTTTTTTTTTGAATGGATGAAAAATATGGAGCATTAGCAAAGCACAGAGATATGGCATAACAAAAAAGTCCACTCTTAACAGAGATGTGACCAAGTCCCTCGTTTAAGTCTCAAGGCCCAAATCAACTCCAAGTCAAGTCATCATTAACATGCTGTAAGTTTAGCTCCAGAATCTGGTTTTAATGAAGTGTAAATAAAGCAAACAGTGCTATTATAAAAGAAAAACTATTGCTTGCGTTTGGATTTACTAAAATCAGATTCTGGAGCTAAAATTATAGCATGTTAATGATGACTTGACTTGGAGTTGACTTGGGATTTGACTTGACTTGCCCAAGAAGACTAGAGACTTGAACGAGGGTATCGCTGATCGCTTAGTACTATTATTCTAGTGTTGATGTGCTCTATGCCTCCTATTTTATGAATGCTAAATGAAACCCAAGACAAATTAGAAACAACAAGACTAAACAACAATACACAGATAGCACACAAGGAAAAATGTCAATGACCATATTATATGGTCTCGAGACCAAGACAAGACCAAGTTATATCACAATCGCAAGTTAATTTCACATTGTAGCTAAATGACTGTATACACGATCTGGGTAAAAGAAATCTGCGAAAGAATGATTGTACATGGAATATAACATATATTGTAGACAATATATGTTTAGAATGTATATTACATTTGCTTTGAATGGCAAATACACATGTATAGCATATCAAGCTTTAACTTGTTTAATAATTAAACAAAAATATGTGTGTGTGTGTGAGTCGATGATATTATCGGCAATAACATCTCCATTTGCGCCTTTCCTACTGTCCCGTGCCCCCTCTCGAACGTGCACATGCATGTTGACACGCCCCCACTTGCGGTAGACTATGTGTTTCCAAGAAACTCAAAAAGCTTCAGCATGAATGTCATTGATGTATCCATTAACTGCTTTTTTAGTTCAATGATGACATTAATTTGCTTGCTTGATTACCTGCTGCATGGCATGACTTGGCAGTACAATATTAAGATAATTACTTATATAAATTCCTCAAAGATCTGGAAACTTGTGGTGTATTTTCAAAATGTTATCTGCAAAAAATGATATGTGATTGAAAGAAAGTCATTGGATTAATTACTTAGAAACCCTCCAATTAATTTGTAATATAATTTTTTTAGGGTGGCACGGTGGCGCAGTGGTTAGCATTGCTGCCTCACAGCTAGAAGGTCCTGGTTTCGAATCCCAACCTGGATAAATCATGGCTGTACATACATACATACATACATACATACATACATCTTTATTTGCAGACTCTATTTGCAGACTCAGGGTCCATAACAGGTTCATATCACAAACAAACAATGAAAAATAAAAACAACAAACAAATACAGTAAGAAGCACAGCAAAAACAACGACAATGGGTAAGAGTCAATACATCCGCAATACATCCGAATCTAATATCAAAATATAGAACTATACACTTAAAAGACAGCTGTACCAGTGCCTCCAGAACTGAGACTGGTACCTGGTGGAGCTGCAGTGAGACAGACTTTTCATCATCTCATTTTCCGAGTGATCAAGCCTGCCCATGAATTTGAACATGAACATTATAACATGTAGTGTGTGTACAAGTTCATATTTTGCTGTGAAGTGTGTGTGTGAGGGGGGTGGGGGCATTTTCCATGTGTCATGGCTTAGTCATATGGATTGATGGACAGAGAGTGGACAGGTTCCATCTTAAACCCGGTGCCTCTCTCGGTTTCGGCGCGGCAGGAAATGCCAGAAGTGTCAGCGAGCAAGAATTACGCGGCAGGAATTTCTGTTAGAAGGTTTTTAAACTGCAGTTGCAGAGAGACATTATTAATTTCACCAAATCAGTGCTGTATAACATTTTTAGTCAATGCAATACAGTACTAAATTCCTTCCACTGCATTCATTCAATCGTTTGTTTGCAATTAAAGTGATTGTTAGTTGTAGGCCATGGTCGTTTACAAGCTAATTTACCAAGGAAGTGACCAGCCCTTCTTCAGACTGCCGCCCTGTATGTGAGCCTGGTGGGTGGGCTGGCATTCTCTCAGACACACAAGCCACTGTAGACTGGGCTTCCAACGGAATTAAAACATTCCAAAACCACTTGTGATGTCGCCCAAAGTTTTGGCTGAAGACACAGTAAATGTGGTTCCTAAAAGTGAAGTAAGTTAGGCTAGGTTTTTAACAATTTATTCAAACATTATGAAACTAGCAGTGAAAAAGTTAATTTTATATACAGTTTCATTTTTCTACTTTGTACTTTATACTTTCAAAAATACTTTTGAGTACATTTTAGAGCCTGTACTTTTTACTTTCAAAAATACTTTTTGAGTATGTTTCAGAGCCTGTACTTTTTACTCTACTCGAGTACATATTTGGATCAGTGTTTAAATGTATTTGTTGCATCATATATTATATAAAACAAATACACGGACAAACAAAAACAATAAAATGTAGCAGGTCATCCAATAATAATGTTTGAATTAAAATGATGGTTTGTGTTTCTCATCTCTCTGTGTCTGAAACCCTCTCTCTCTCTGAGTTTCTCCTCGGTAGAAGGACACCTAGAAGACAGAACAACAATTTTGACCATCTTGGTCCATTTTTGTTTTGTCTGCAACTCTGCATTCGACTTTGCTATTCTTCTGTGA
>OMKY01213560.1:0-20080 GCA_900302395.1 Bregmaceros cantori | reverse complement strand
ATTATTCATCATCTATATTTGAAGCACAAAACACTTGCTTCCACATCAGTAATGAGAGGGTTAGTGACCTGAAACATTATCCTATCAGAATCGGCCATCTCTATCAAAGCCTGGTTAGCTGGCTCATTAACTGGGGGTTTTTGAAATTCAAAATGGTGGGAAATCTATCCTGGCCGGAAATGACCTCAGGAAATGCATTGGATTTGGCTTGGCCCAAGGATTACAGGAACACCAAGTGTTTGGAAATTCGATTGAAGGGATTTTCCTATGCATGGTCCTATGGGTTGCCAATTGCCATGGACTCCAATTGGAGAATACCAAGAAAAGCTACAAACACTTAAAGTACCTCTGCAGCTGTGGAATGGAAATGTTCTAATTTATTGTTAGAACGTCAACAAGAAGTTTTTGAAAAAAAAAACAACCTTTATTTCACAAGACTGAGGAGAAAAATTATAAAAACAATTGAAAATTAAAATACAATTAATTGCGAGCACCAGAGGATTTTTTTTTTGCCACGAATAAAGGAAAGCAGAATGTGGACTCAAAATGTAACAGCACTGGTGGCACCTCGTCCATTGAATCCTTCCCACCATTTTCTCCCTGTAAGCTTCCTCAGGCCAAGGGACCAAAACGAAGGTTTGTATGCCACAATGACGGTGCAGGCCTCGGTTGCATGGTGGAGTTTGTAAACGGTCTGCTTCAAATCATCAGTTTCAAAAACAAAACAATGAAGTGGTCATTATTCCACGCTTGGCAATGCAGCAAAAGTTGTGCCCAACAGTTTCCGACAAGCTTTTCTCCAAATCGAACGCTGTTCTGGGGAAAAAAAACATTTATCGATCATTTCAACTCGAAGAGCCACAATAACTGCCAGATGCCAACTTGTTTCGCCTTTTCCATTCACAAAATCCAACATGTGAATGGGAACCGGAACGCAGCGTTACATTGTGGGGACGGTGAAGTTCACTAGATTGACGTTTTCCCCGAACAAACAAAGACCATTGGGTAAAAAGAAAAACTGAAGGAAGAAAGCAGGCTCAATAAAACAAGCAAAAGTGAATGCAGGTAAAAGGCAAAAATAAAAATTGTATCCAGAATTTCTCCACATTAAATGCACACTCAGTTTTTCATACGACACACAAAAATATCTACTATGCAAGAATAGCATAGCCTCGTTCAAGAATGGTGTGAGCCACTTGAAAAATACTTCACAAGACACTGCCTCCGTGGAGCAATGTATTGATTTCAAAATATACTTTGTTATAAATAATTGAAACGCTCTAAAGCCAATGATGTAATATAGTTTTTGACATCGCTCTCTTTGAGGTCAACAGGACTTCAAAATAGAATCACAGATATTTAAAACTAGCGGCTTTAATTTCTCAACCCAGCTTCACAGAGGAACGAATGTTTTGCTGTTCAAATAAAAATGTATTCATTTATGAATTGAAAAAAGATGAATTTAAACTTGATGTGAATTACACTTCCACCACTAAATCATAATGTATAGAGTATTTGATGGACATTCATAGCCTGGCGAGCCAGAAACAATGCATCGTCCATGCATCGCACATCGCGTTGCATACGCAACGTCTAGCGATGTGCGATGCGTGGACGATGCATTGGTTCTGGCTCACCAGGTTAGGACATTCACACTGGTGCGAATTTGCTAGTGTGAAAATCATGGCACGGAAAGGGTCAACATTTAACTGACACTCAAACTATAAAAAAACAGTGAAGTGTGAACGTTTCAGTGAGTGATGGTGGTAACAATGTGTCCAGGGATCATTGCTAATAATTTAACTGCAATTACAACAACAGCACACAGGTTTTGGCAAAACTGATGACGTCAATCCGCCAACCGTGGACGATCGAACAGTATCGAACGGGATCCTTAAAACGACCAAACAAAAAGTTATAGCGAGATTGTTCTGTACATTTGTAGATCACTGACCTGGATCTGTGGGACGATGAGGTGGAAATGTATCATTTTATGTTTGATTAGTGACAGTCAGAGTACAGTCAGTTTTTTTCACGTGGGGAAGTTTGATACGTTGAGGTTTGATATAGGGCTGCAACAAACAATTATTTTCATAATCGATAATCGTCACTATAAATGGCTGATTAATCAATTTTTCCTTTTGAAAAATTGATTCAATTTTTTTCCTTTGAAATCCGAAAAGATTATTAACCTGAAAAGCTATTAATATTGCAATGTTCAGATGTCTCACTATCTCACTTACATTTTGTACATGGCAGACTGACATTTCAATTTTAGTATTAGCATTGAAGAGCCTACTCTTACGTGCTAGCTTATGATAGTTTTTCAAACTACGAAACTATTAAACGCTGCCGATTAACCGATTATCAAATTTGCGATTAGAGATTCATCCAATTTTTTTAAAAAAAATGATCGTTTAATTGAACAATTGGTTGCCGCTGGGATCAACTAACAAACCTACTAAAAGAATACTAACAAGATGTAAAATCACAACACTAAGAAAACACAAAATGTATAGTCTGGGGGCAGCAAAAATAATAGAAAAAAAGTGACATATTTGCAACATAAATAAGTATTAATTTGGTCTAATGGCTGAGCTCCAAATGAACAAAAATAAATAGACCTCAACTACAGTGAAGCACATGAGCTCAGGTTGCATCACTGTCAAGTGCAAAACCCTGATTATTTTTCCCATGTTTAATTAAAAAAAAAAAAGAGAAAATGAAAAATCCAAACATAACTCACCCAAGAAGAGGTTGACATGACATGACTCGTATCACCCAAACAGTGCATACATTAAAACAAATAATAACAATTACAATAATTAAACAAAATGAACAAGTGCAGCAATCGATGGGTGGTTGTTGAGGGTATAAATAAAAGGACATGTACATTTTGTAGCGCTAAGACAGAGCTCAGAGCGTACGATCTGACAATCTCTCTGCCTCGATTAGGTCAACAAATATCATCCACAGTTAGGAAGATCTTATGCTTAGATCACGCAACCGTTTCTACGCTAAGAACTAGATTTATTATGCTTGTTCCCCTACAATGGCTCCCGCGCAGAGGAATGCGACACACCCACAAGGAAGTGATGAAGCGTTTCCAATTATAGAACTCCAATCTCTACAAAAAAATTATATATTTTGTTATATTTGAATATTGTTTTGTTGTGAAAATGGGGGTATAATTAATAATAAATAATAAAAATAATAAATCCCCTTCCAGGTTACTTATCAGATTACATTATTTGGTGCATTGATTTCTAATCTGTTACGATGAATTGTAAATAGTAGAATCCAAGGGGGTTTCAAGCGCCATAATAAGTTGCACAGCTGATATTAGGAGTGTGTTGTTTAAGATTAATCACCATTATGGCTTGCCGAACAGTACTTTGGAGCAACACCAGACATTTCAGTGTGCCGTTTTGCACACATCTCCATAATTAAAATATAATTGACAGTATTCCGCTGTCGCTTATTACAAATGTGACAATTCTCAATTTAAGTGAATGCTCTGAATCAAGCGAATTGGCCAAAGGATTCACATTCTGAATCTGTGAACGGAGCCATGAGGTCTCCCTAAATGCCATGCATTAGTTTAATTTATATATAGTGGGTGTGTCAAAGGGGTCGAGTTATTCACTTTTCACAAAAGAAATCTAATGAGAAATTGCATATTTATGAGCAAAGCACACAATGTGATCTAGAGAGTGTAGTGACCCTAGGAACGGTGTTATAGTACGCAATTTTTGGCAATGGATGAAAACTAGTTTTAAACATTGCATTTCACACTCCTCAATGTCTTCCACCAATCTTCCACCAGGCCCCCTGACAGATAAAGAAAGATGAAGAAGGAACCAACACTTGGCCAGAGACAAGTCCTCATGAATCAGGATGATTTGCAAAGAAAGCATTGTGCAGTAGAACGCTAAAGGCTGACCCCCACTCTGAGGCACGTCCAGCTTGACCTAACGCTACATGTAACGGAAGTAAAAAAAAAAAAAAAAGGAAAAAGGAAAAGAAAGAAAACAAAACGAAAGTGAGCCAATAAAAAACCAGCGGCAGGGAAAGAGGTCTCCCTGAACGTAGTGCAATGTCTTTTAAGTTATACTGCTACATAACTGCTGAGTGATAACATGTGGCTGACTCAGAAAGTCCAAAAAGGCACCAGGTGTTGACCACAGTGGATAGAGGGGCTCCACGTAGGGTCCCCTCAGTGTTCTGTGACAAGGAAACAAGGAAAATGTGTCAGTTCACATCATTAGTTTTCATGGAAAGGTAAGTTTGGATGATGAAAACAAAATAGAGACATTCAGAGCGCAAAGGGCCATAGGTAACGCCGAAATAATCCCCTCTCTAGTAACATGTCTAAATTTTAATGGATTTGATCATTGGGCCCACATTCATGGAAACCTGTCCATAACTGAGTAATTTTCCTCACAGACATGTTTTTTTTTCTTCAATATGGATTTCTGTTCCTTAGCGGTTATTACTATGTAAACAATCATTGGAATTTGTTCACCGTTTTTGCTAATGACCACAAAATTAGTTAAGGGTGATGACTAGATGGACCAAATGTAGCCACTGCAGTCCATGAATAAATGAGGTGGTTACATAATACCACACAGCACACCCGGAACCAAGAATTGGCCTACTAACGGCACGTAAAAATAGTGTTACCAAATAAAAATATTATTTCAGAGGATAATTACCTAGAACAAAGTCAGACCATCGTGGTCCAGACAGTCTCATCCGCGATTGTCTCAACATCATCCTAGTGGGCAGTTTCTGTGTTTCAGGGGATCCCACAGCCTTCCTTTTCTGATGAACCTTCCTTGCAGGTGGCGCCCCTCTCTGCTCTAGCAATCCCTTTGATAAAGAGCCCACAGACTTCTCAGCACACAAATTTGTTTTCCTCCGAGTCTTCACAGCATTATCTCCATCCAATGCGCGTGTGGCCCTTCTCCTTACAATAGGGTACGCAGATGGCGACCAATCATCCAGTGTCACTGTGCAAGAGTCCGACTCGCCATCTGCCAATGACCCGTTACTTGGCGAGTTAATTTTCTTGAGAAAAACGCGGCATTCCTTAATTTTCTCTGGGCTAAAGGTTTTGGATGCAATTCTGCCCTGTTTTGGATAAACCTCAGCTGACCTAGTTCTGATCTTGTCAAATGACTGGCAATCATGTAACAACTTTGGTTTCTGGACATTTACGCGTAGTCTCCTAGACATTTCCTGGATTTTTGGCAAGCAACGCTTCTGATGGCACAAATTGAATCTAGCCTTTGCGCGCAGTAGAGTTGTTGAATATGTGCTCAGTTTTCTGCCCCACCACCACGGCATGTTTGCTTTTAACCGAACCGATGATATTCTTTGAGTGAAAAGTTGGCGCTTGAGTGTCGCCGATGGATGCTTTCGATTCCCCAGTTTCTCCAAAGCCAGGCGGTGAGAGTTTGGGGTCTTTGGCACAGTCTTGGCAAACTTCATCATATGTTTGCGCAGTCGCTCTGCCTGTGGGCTCCAGCAGGCGCTTCCTTTGTTGTTGACAGAACGGGGGTAGTGCATTATTTCAAATGGATTTCGGGAGCTTGCCTTTTTAACAATGGCAAGAGGTTGGGTTTCTGTTGTCTGCATGAACCACAAGGAAAGCTGCTGCTTGCTGCACGAACTTGGTTTGTTGGATGGACAATCGAAGAGCTGTCGCACCACGGATGAATGCTTTTGCTTGCTCGGTAAACCGTGCTGCATAGTGAAATCTTTCTGGCCGTCATTGTCTGACACCCATGTGTTTGAGACAACGTGAATACGGTTCACAAATTCTTGGTTTAAGTCAGCCTTCTCAGCCGAGGCTGGCCACCACTTTGTTTCGGGGGGAGGGAAAATAGACTCAACAGATACTGCTGCGATGCGGTTCAAATCCTGGCTGTTTCGGATTTCTACAAGAGACTTTTTATCTGTTGCGTTAACCATTTGATCCTTTTCTAGTTTCCTTTGGTTAATGGCTTTGTTCAGGAGGAGCTTTTTGGAGTTGCGAATCAAAGCTGTGCTATGTCTGTAGGGTCTAGATGATGAGGTGGCAACAGAGTGCAGCAAGTGGATGGATGGTTTCCTGATCCTCACTGAATGACGGAGGGTTACTGGCTCATCCACGTCTTTTTGGTCATCTTCATCCTTTGTTCCATTCTCTTCCACAGTGTGCTCATTGCCTTTGCCTGAAGGACATTCAGTGATCCGTTTGGCAGTCTCAAACTCTGGTAAGAGATCTTTCCTGTGCTGTGGTGCTGTGATAGGTCGTTTAGAGTTTTCCTTGTCCATTTGTATTCTTCGTTGTCTTGGAGAAACTGTTGTCACTGTGACAGAAATCCCAGAGATTTTAACCTTTGCAGGTCTTCCAGGTTTCCGAATTGTGGCAGCACCGTGAAGCTTCTGACATTTTATATTTCCCGCAGGAGGAGCGGAGTCATCATTCACTGGTCGAATCAAGTTAAATTCTTGGAAATCTTTTGAGGAATTTTCATCCGAATCCCCATGAGTGCCATGCCGCAAAGTGTTCTGTTCAATATCTTGGCCCAAAGATTGTGTGTGATTGACATTGTGTTGCTTGCAGGCCTCAGATACCAGCCTTTTGTTTCTTCTTGATCGACCATAAACTACTGTTACTTTCAGATTCTTGTTCTCATTCTCTGTGTCATCAGAGTCAACAGCTTTAGAAGTGTTGTCATCATTGTTCGGTGTTCCATCTTGCACAGAGCCCGAAAGTGTGTCTTTCCGTGGACGCCCAATGGGCCTCTTCACCTTTTTTTCAAGTTGGGGACCAAGTTTCTTTGGGCGACCAGGACGTCTCCTCAGAGGGCCCACTTCAAAGTCTTCCTGATCTCTTGAGGTTTTGTTATTGTCAGTTCCTGCGACATGTTTCGATGGAGTACTTTCTCTTAATCTTTTTGGTGATGTTGATGCCAGCTTTGATGAGGAAGCAGACCTGAGTGTTGGAGAGCTTGATGATGGAAGTGGAGATCTTGAAGTTGCTGAGGGAGATTTTGTGGGTGTTGCAAGCTTCTCAGGTGATGTAGTGCCAGATTTAGGAGAATGCATAGTATGGTTTCGTGGTGACGAACGAGATCCTCTCCGTACAATGTCAGTCTTTTTCTCAGGTGTTCCAGCCCATGACGACTCCTCATATGGGTCAAAGCTCTGCTGAGCATGCCCATCCGAAGATTGTGATGCTGCCTTTAAAGAATATTTTAGACAAGTTCCGTTGTTTACTGGGGAAACATACATTATCTTAATAGGACTGCTGAACTCTAAGGGAAGTTCAGGCTGATTTGGGGGGGAAATTGAAGACATGGACTTCGGAGATGTGGATTTGGACTTGGGAGACACAGACTTGGGAGATGCTTTCGGTGAGGGGGTTTGGCAAGTAGTTTCAGACTCAGAAATATGAGATTTTGCTGTACATGAGCGCAGCCTCACGTATGGGACAGCAGCGAAGAGACGTTCGGTTGACACAGAAAGCCTCTTCTGATTTACCAAATCTTGGCTCAATGACTCAGATTGCATTTTTGTGGTAGAACATTGATTTTGATTGGAGTCAGCCGAAGTATCTATTGGAATCTGGTCTTGTTCAGATCCAGATTCCACAATGTTTGAGTTCAACAACATGCCATCAGGCTTCAAATGTGATGTATTATCCTCTGAGCTTGAGTGGTTGAAGATGTTCTCAGAGAAGCATGCAACGAAGTACATCTTTCTTGGCTCCGTTACATAGGAAGAAAAGCGTTGAGGGCGCACAATGTTTCTCTTGGATCTTGTAGCAGTCAATAGTTGGGGTGTAATCTTCTCCCGCTTACCTTTGGGTCCATTGGCATTTTTCAGACTTTCTGACACACTTTTCAATTTTGTGATGTGTTTGGGAACATTTTTTATGACAGGCTTAAGTTCTTTATTTGCCTTTTCTTTGTTTTCTTCAACTGTTTTGATAGCTCTGTGTACCGCTAATCCATCTTTCTCCGATTTGACAGGGCTTCTTCCTATTTTTACCAATTTTGCCACAGGGTGTTCTGCTTGACAAGCCTCTGGAATTGTGGCATCAGTGTTTTTGGATAATTTGCCACTATTCGCATCATGGGGCATTCTTCCAAAGTCCATGCTCCCCATCCTGATTTTACCACTGATCTGAACCAAGTCATTTACCTGAGTGAACTGTGTCAAGCCCAACGCTGACTGCCTTGGACAATCCATTACCGGCATGCTTCCTGTGTTATCCAGTGAACTGGAATTCCAGTCTTTTAATTTTCTTTTGGCTTGTGGACGTTTACGGCAATATGATTGGTCAAGCGCAACAACTGGTTGTTTTGTTGGTAAACTTTGGCTAGCTGAAGGACTGCTAGAAGCTTTTGTTTTGGCTGCTAGTGCCTCCTGCCTTTGACGGGAACGGGTATTTGGAGACGTGGTCTCTTTGCTAGCTTGCTCATGCAATATTTCTCCAAGACTATAGTCACGATCACTAGTATGAAGCACAGTGATTATTTCACTGACGTGGTCATCTGCATGATATCTGCTGGTTTTAGTGGTTGCATTGGTTATGGTCTGTTCTGTATCAGTGTTTTCAGTGTGTTGAGACAAATGTTCATCCTGAGCTCCGATTGTTTTCAGTTTCTCTGTGAAACGATCAACAACAACTCGAAGCAAATCTTTCTTTGCCCGCGCACATGCTTCTGAAGTAGCCAAATCTTTTATACTTTTCGAAACTGCTTTTTGCATGTTTGGGTCATGACATGTGCTTACGATAGCTGGAGGACATTCAACATTGTCAATGCAATGGCAGTGAATCCTGGAGGGTTTTTGCTCTGGTCCGATCGGAGAAAGACAAGGAGGCTGTGGGATGCCTTCTCTTTGTAGAACAGGACACTGGCAATCTCGAGTCTGCAAAGTGTGTTCAATGCCGGCACAGCAGGTGTGACTCGAGTGGAGGAGACAAGACGTGGTGTGGTGATGCCTAACGCCATTCTTGGAAGCATGACATACCTGAGATGGTGAATATCCACCGGAAGTCAACCTGGACGAATACAAACAATGATTGCTGGTCTGCTGCATGGGCAATTGTTGGCCAGAAATGCAGCGGGAGTTATTTCGACAGAAAGTTGTGCGTGACAGAATTCTGAAACTACAACTTGAGCCCTGAGTAGCAGTGTGGTCACTCGTCGAGGAGCAATGAGTGTGGTTCAACATGGATTTAGTCGCAGAGCTGCACAAAGAGTTGCAACCATGGGGAGCACAGTTGGTAAACGTTTCGTGGGAGCGGCAGCAGCAGGACCCATCCTGACTGGCCAGCCTGTGGTTGGATATGGGGAGCAGTCCTTCCTGGCGCGCCAGCATCAAGATCTTAGTAAACAATGCACGGTGTGCTGTGCAAAGGGACTGCACAACAGTTTCTAATGTTGACCTTCCGATGACTTGTTCACAGTTGGTCCTCTGCTTTGTTGGACTGCCCAAGTCTTCTTTGAACTCCAAGCTGGAGGAAAAGAAATAAAATATTTTGAATGAGCAGATTTTGAAAAGTGACACTCAGTGATCACAAGCAACACTCTCCTTAACTCTTTCAGCGCTGCACACTTCCACAGAGGTGCTTCGAAAAATACTTAGTGCCAAAGACGTAAAGACTCATCATCTGAGAATGTAGAAAATGATATATCTTTTCCTACAAAGTAGAAATCCCCTTTCAGTGCACATACCCCATGTCTCCCAATTAGCAATTCCATTAGCCATATATTTTAAAAAAAGTTTTAAACAATTTCCTAGAAAGTATATATTATGAGCACTAATTTTACAATAAAAATACAACTATAGACCTCAGTCAAAAGTCAGAATGTTGGCACTGAAAGACCTATTTATCTACCCTATGGGTAACTTTTTTAAATGTTACCCATTTGACTGTCATTCCAAGACTACATCTAATAAAAGTTTCACAATTCTGAAACTGTATCCACTGCTACTGCTAATCCTATATCACAGCATTGATTACCTTCGGTGTCCTGCTGGTGAACTGCAAGGTTGAATATAAAAAGTAATCCAAGATGTATATGCTGCAGTTTCAACAATGCCAAGTTCTTGTCGCATTCTGCTCGACTGAGCACAGGGTTGTTTTTTTTCAAGATAAGGCATGTCCTCTAGCCAGGAGCTTCCTTAATGTCTGGAGGTCCGAGATAACCCATGACCTTGCTGGTACATGTTATCACAGTTCCTCAACAAGGGGATCACTAGATAATAAATTACCAGCCCACCACCAGGGTTGGTGATCAGTCCTATAACCTATTAATACTCAAAATCACCAACACTACCAAAAATACCAGTATGCATTAGTGGTCACAGGGTATTGGTATGCCGTCAAGTACCGATATGCTTCAGTGGCTGTGGCGCAGTACTTCTATCTTGTTGATGCACATCCTAAAACTAGGCCTATGCAGTTCGCCCAAGTGATAAAAGTGCATCCACAAAAACATGCCAAAAATACTATACTAAAATCCATCCACATAAAAAAACCAACCAATTCTACAACCAATTCTAAAAAAATATCATTAATGTAACATTTACAAGTAAATGAGGAAGAAAGTGCATATTTCATTCATTTGTCATCAATGAAAAATTAATATCCCTTTCATAACCATTGCCTTCAAAAATCATTGGGTGGCTGAAGATCCCTACATTTATTAAGCTAAAAATTATGAAATTATATTAAAGCAGAAATTACAGCAAGTGACTGCAAGGGAACAGTTTTATTGAATGCATGAGGTTGCTGAAGGCATATGAAACAAACATTCTTCCGAAAGCAGAAGACGATTGTAATAACGCCGAAAAGACATCGGAAATTCAAAAACCATAGCAATTAGAAACATTAATAAAACCAACCTAGATTACAACCTGAAGCGCTTGTAGTGGATAACTATCCGGTTAAGAACACAATTTAAAAAAACAATTGAAATCTTTAACGCCTTTTTTTAAAATAGCATTTAATTGAAGAAACATCTAATGATCTTATGATTTGTACAACTTAGCATCCATTTGGTTAAACCAAAAGTGCTGATCATTGCACATGTAAGCACTAAACAGTACTCCACACAAAATGAAAAAGGAATGTTAACAATTTAAACCAAGACAACCAACAAACACATATTTCAAGGTTCAAACCCATTCATGCAATTTCACAACCCACTTTGCATTTTTGACAGTTAAATCACAACAAATCTAGTAAAATTGTTCTTAGAAAAATAAAAATAAATAAAATCACAACACATTTGCAGCAATAACATTAGCATATGCACAATAATTTAGACATAAAAAAAATCAATAGTGCAAGGAGTACCGTTTTCCATTGATTCTTCACACTTCAATCTACAAATAACTTATTTCAATTGTAGGATCCATAGGAGTGTCAGAAATATAAATATACAATGATTGAAAGCTCAACACAGAAAAAAATAAATTAGACATGATGCCCTGAAAGTTAGCAGCTCTGAAGCTGTCAAGAGAGAGACATTCAGTCGTGTTTGGCCAACATGATTACATCAAGTTTCAAGCAACCCACGTCTAGAAAATAAAGACAAACCACCACCGACAAAAAAGACAAAACAAAGTCACTCTGAACACTTAAGTTAGAAACCCGCTAAAAAGAATTCTGTTGCCAACAGAGCTGCACCAAAAGTTTATTTTAATAGTTGCCAATTATTAAAATGATTAGTTGACTAATCCGTTGGATTTTTTTCTTTGAAAAGTATCCAAAAGATACAGCAACAAGTGCAAGAGATTAATCGTGTAAAAGTCTAGTCAAATTTGGTTTTCTTAAAAATCAGCAAATGTACACACATTTAGTTGCTTACTCTAATAAACAATGGTATACACTTGGTCTATACCATGAACGTTGTGTTTTTATCCATATTCGTTTTTTCATAACTTGTTAATATTCATATTTTCTGAAAAAATTAATATTATGGACCAATAGTGTCGTGTCAGCACAAAACTCCCGATGATGATCATGATTCAATTACTTGGTGATTATTCATTCATAAAATTAATGGACTATCAAATCGATTATTAGTCGACTAATCTCTGCACCCCTTGTTGCTAAACCAACAGTTTTCACAACCCACTCTCTTTTTATAGATCTCTGGATAGTAAGGAACAAGGTAACAGCATTCAAATGGCAAACCACATGTACGGTGGTCGTTGTAGGGTGGCTCATGACTTGTCAATGTAGCTTATAAGAGTACCATACCTTTTTAGATTTATATTACTATAACTAGGGTTGTACAAATCAAAACAAAAAAGGCTGTAAAAAAAAAAAAAAAAAATCGCACAGATCAGGCAGATGCCCAATAAATTCAGCGGTTGCGGATGAAGCACTAAAAAATAAAGTACATAATATTTTGGCGGATGGCAGGTGGGTTCGGTTTTGAAAAAACAGCAAAAAAGAAATTCAAACGTGCAGATAAGTAAATATTTTTGTCCTTCACACCAGAGCATAAATAACTAAAAAGGTCATGATTTCAACACTAACAATTTTTTTTATGGACCGCCAGTGCAATTAGGACACCCTTATATTTGGTTTAACCGGCACCCACCATCTGTCCGTTTCCCCATATCCTAGTTGCCAAAATAGAGAAAATGTCAAATCGGAATTTCATTTGAACTTCAATGATTGTAGCATATTGTTGAAGGGCTGGTTGATTTAACATTTTATTCCAGAAGCATGTTGATAATTTGGTTCGTTTATAAGTTACATTACTGAAAAAGATTGGTATGAAAAATTGACTTATTAATCCCAAGCCTTAGGATCAGTTTTCTCATTATTTTAACAGGGACAAGGTTTGCAAAAAAATTAAAAAAAATCTTCGTTTATTTTTGTCTTTTCTTCAGGAAATTCGAGATTCAGGATTAAAAACACTGTCACACACACTACATGAAACCAACTTCATGCAGCACACCATATATGGAGTGATGTACAGACAGTTGCGTTTCCCTTGAACACGTTATAAAAATATAGCTCATAATTCCTACCGATTTGTGCGAACTTCTATATTCATCGCACAGAAAGCATGTTATATCGTGTCATGTAATACAAGTAAAGTAGGGCTTCAACTATCAAATATTATGTTAAAGTATTCTGCCAAAATTCCCATCGATTAATCAAGTAATCAGATAAAATGTTTTTGCTAACAATGTGCAATTATGCACATTAAAGAGACAGAATAGTTACCAACCAAGTTTGAACTTTAGGACAGCTCTACGCCTCATTTCCAACTTAATGCTTCCCATGAAGCCTACACCAATACCAGCAGGTAAACTGAAGCCAAATGGTTGATATTTAAAAATCAGAAGTTGGCCCCAAAGCTTAAAAAAAAATAAAAATTCCAGATCAGATGGATGCGATGCAGCTTCTGGACGAAAGCCTTTGCTGTAGGCAGAGCAAAGAGAAAAGAACCTAAAAGGCGAATAAATTGCAATGAATGCACAGCACGGTGCATTCTGGGCCGGCACCGTTGGTGCCCGGACTTGGCCGACAAGCCCCTATAAATAGAGTTAGATCGGCAATAGCTGAGCTCAGCCAATGCCAAGCTTCGTTTTAAGTTCCTCTATTCCCCAGCTCCTCCACGAGAGGGCACTTGAGTTACAATATCCATTAGAATGTCAGAAGAATGTGCTAGACATACGCGGCCTGCGGACCCCGTGGATAAGCCCCTATTGGGAGCATACCATGATGATAAGCAGAGGGGAATAACGAACTACAGAATAAATAACTAAAAACCGGCAGTCATGATTTACAATACGATCATTTTCTTGTTCAGTTTGGACACCCTTGTATTTTGGTTTAACCCACACCCAAGTACCGTCCACCATCCGTCCATTTCCCAGTGCCACACACTCACCCAGCAGTGGCGTGTTACAAGTAGGATGTGAAATTCTGACAAAACCCCAGCCAGTCAGTTCATAACACGTGATATTCACAGATAATTTCTATATTTTTTTAAAAGACGCCACACAGTACCAACTCCAGTCAGACAAATATTCCTTGCATTTTCTCAACAAATAAAAATGAATCTCCATATATATGTTTATAATATAGTTCTGCAAGGCAATAAGCCTAGCTATGAAATGCATCGAGTTATTAGGCAAGCAAGGTCGAGCCTAGGAGGTATATGTGTGTTTGAGGTACGTACATACAGACAGGCCGACTACACAGCAGTTAGTAGCAAAGCAGCGATTTGTGTGACAACATCCCCTGAACGTGTGCGTCAAGAGCACAGTTGATGAGTTAATAAAAAAATAGAAAATAAAAGACAACAATTATTATTATTTTTTGCTCAAGTGTTGCTCAACGCATGCAAATCTGGAAGGCTGTCGCCATGGTCACAATATTAACTAGTACTGCAGCAGTCATATATGATGTGGATATTAAAAGAAAAAAAAAAAGCTTCACTTGAGAAATTTGGGGTGAAAATAAATAAATTGAAAACTTAACTTGATCACACAATGCCACACATGCAATAACATGCAGTCCAAGTCGGGCTGCACGATTTTGTCTAAAAATATGCAATTTTTTCCCCCCTCTGGAAAGTCGTTGTGTTTTTTTTTTATAATGTTTTTTCTGAAAAAAAAATGGCTGCATGGTTTCAACTAGAAAGAGCAGACAGGGGAGAAGGCAAGCGTGCACGGCCACAATTACGTAACGTGGCACATATATGTGGGATGTGCGAGTGTGGGGCAGTGGCACTGTAGAGCAGTTATCGCTATGCTGCCATTCCCAGAGTTGGCGGGTAATACCTAATCTCTCAGTCCCTTTCAATGTATTTATATTTCCGGTGTAAGCCCCATTTTATTGACAGGGTCAACTTCAAAAATGGGACGACACATATGCCGCAGCGGATAAGACCGCTGCTCCAAGCCAGCCCAATACATAGTCTTGTTGCTGTGGCTTAGATCACAGCACACGCAGCGCCGTGAGGTTGCTTCCCCTCATAGTCATCCTGCACAACCGATCGTTCGTCCCCCTTTCACACTAACACTGTCAATAAGAAAATGACGCTTGCACCGAAACAAATAACAAAAAAATTAAGTGCAGCCCTAATTCCTAAGTTCTTAATAAATCTTAACGCACAGAAAAAAAAGGTTGGGTCCCACGGCAGTTGAACACTAGCACGGAAAGGAGACAAAGAAATGGTGTAATCAATGCATAGCGGTGCAGAGATGTGCGATTTAGGCTTAATGTAGTGAAAGTGAATAATCGAGAGCAGCAAGCAGCAGGGTACGGCCCTCTTCCTTTTGGAATACACATTTGGGAATCAATAGCCGTTCGTTTAGACATTTTCGTAAAACACTCGACTACGAAATGAAGTTCACAACACATTTGCAATTTTCTGTGGAATAAAATCTTTTAAGCTCAAATCTCGAAGTTATCTTCACAAAAAGTAACGTGGACTTAGTGAGGCATTTAAATATGTAAAAATTGTGTTGTAGAACAAAACAGCCTACCCAATAGTCATAATCTAAATCAGCAGACCAAGAAAGGGCAAGTCTACAAGCGGATGAAACCTGTTCCTGTCGTCTAAACCAGCCTGGTCAATTGACATCCGAAAAACAACAAGTGAACCTGAATTAGGTAGCTAGACATAAGTTAATGCATCGGTGGATTTTTACTTATGAAGTACATTGAATCCTTCACGCAATTTTATATGTGCAGTTGTGCACCACATACCCGGAAACCGCTTTCAAAATCTATTACCTTAGTAGTGATTTGGAAATCAAATCTTGGAATGAAAATGCTGTTCCTCTAAACTTTATGAAGCCTGCAGGATTTAATAATTGTGACATATAGATAATCATGATTCGACAATTATCCTATAATGCTTACATATTAAGTAACTAAGGTTTGAGCAGTGGGAACCCACCCGTCTATCTTTACAAAATAATCTTTACAAAACATGTCATCACCACAATCATGATGGGTTTAATTCCTGCACCGATGAACATGGCTTCAGATCGCCTTGGAACGAGCAACCATCAGCTACCCGAAACACTAAATACGCAGACCGCCTAAATATGCAGATTTGAGGTGAAGACTTAGGGGAACTCTGACTTACGAGACATGAGTGACGAAGAAACGAGCGGCAAATGAGGAAAGATTATCTCTTTAAACCTGCACTTATCCCTGTAGATTAGTTTATACCTTTACCAGGTATGCAAAAACACCACCCATCGACAGAAACGTCTAAAAAGGTTAAAAGACCTGAATAGCAATGTTATTTTCACTTGTAGAAAAAGGCAAGTGCCGAGTTATGCTGCGTTTTCCAGATGAATCCAGTGAGGTGAGTCGATTTCAGAGAGGGTGTAAGGGGAAGGGTTGCCACCCGTAACCTAAAATAAGGGATCGTCCCATCTGTGATAAACGTTTGTATGCCGTTTGTATCAATTTAATTCCCACCTGACAACATACTGTGACAGCAGATAAAACAAAGGTTGGAGCGTGCGTGCTGTGGTGGACAGAAAGGTTTTGCTATATTATGATGAATATTATCATCGCCATCATCAATTCACATGTTGTTTATATTTGGGGCGGAAGCACGATTGTACTTTTGATTGACAGGATTAGGGTAAAAGGGGGATGAGAGAATAGTTTTTTGTCTACACAATTGACGAATGTTACGACACCACTGAAAAGTCTAAAATAAAAGAAATAGCGCAGTTGGAGAGCAGGTGTATCGTGTGAAGGATATTATGCATGATCATTATCCCATATGACAGACAGGCCCTGTCTGTCGAACCACCTTGTCACAAATTTCTTTAAGGATTCGCCATGTAAATTCCCCAATCCAGTACGATTTCGACTTAAATCCTGCTATTGTCATACAAAAGTGTTAACTGAGCCATTAGCCTGGTATTGAAACATGCACCCTAATTTGGATGTTTTGAAGTTAAAATGGATACTTCCGCAAAACAGGCATCCCTCATTTCTCAGAGTGAAGGTGGCAACCCTAGCGGGGGTAGGAGAGAGGGGTTGAGGGGCAGCAGCTGAGTTTAAAGTCCCTGAGAAGACGGTCTTGGCAGAGGCGTCACTATAGCCAGAGGTGTTTGAGGTGGACAGGCGCCGGATTTCTTTTTGGGCGGATTTTTTAGTGTGCCAGAGCGCTCTTTCACTTTGTACTCCAGCGTACTGTGGGGCACCCCGTAAACACCCTGGGCCTTGGACACGCTCATGCGGCCGCCCATCACCATGGCTATGGCCTCTTCCAAAAGGTCATGATCGTACTGGCGGTAACGACCCCGCTTCTTCCTCGGCGGCATGGATTTGTCGCGCCCGCCTCCGCTTTCTTCGGAATCGTCTAGTGAGGACCTGCGGAGGTCCAGGCGAAGGGGTGAACGATTGGCTACCGGCGTCAGGCAAGTGTCGGCTGTGTAAGGAGGTCCGAGTTTGAACTGAGGTCTGGGAGTTGCGTTGGTTGGTCGAGGTGTGCCGCAGCTTGCGGCCACCTCGGCCAATGAGGTGCTGTTGTGTGGTTTTGTGCCGTTTGCCTCGGCGATGACCGCCTTGGACTCAAAAGTGGAACGGACCTGAGGGATTCTCAGCGCCGCCGAGGCACCCAAGCTGGAGCTGGGACTAGGCATGGGCTGTAGGGCATCTCTGAGTTGGGGGAAGTAAAGAGACAGTGAGTTCTTTAAGCCGCTGTAGAAGGCGGCGGAAATGTGGCATGTGTTGCCCTCCTCGTCCGTGCTCTGACCGCCTTGCAGGGGCACCTCCTCCCCGCTAAATGGCGAGCTGCCATGCAGGGGGAATGGGTGGGCTTTAGTGGCGTCTGGCTGTTGCGCAATGTGCCGCAGGAGGTCGAGCCTGTCCTGGCCCTGTCTGAGGGTGTGGAGGGGGATGCCGTAAAGCAGCGCCGCCCGCTGCTCCTGCAGCCTCCCTGAGCGCACATCCTTTAAGGCCTTGGACAGCAGCCTTTCAGACAGCTCCCAGCTCCTCTCAACGTAGTCCTCCCTCTGCCCGCGCTGCCTCCTAAGGATGGGAGGACCAAACAGCAGGGGGTCAGGATGGTGGAGGAGATGGAGGGGGAGAAGGGATTGTGGTGTGTTCATTTGCTTTGCGTGTTATTTTTTTGACAAGGACAGAATGGAGGGGAGAGAGTCCACTCCTTTATGCCTCTCACTCGATTCTTGCGAGTTTAAGTTTGACGTGCAAGGCTGCTAGGTATCGCCGTTAGAAACCACCCTTCGTGGTTGGGACAGTTTGTGAACGGCTGAGGTAACCGGTGAAACCCCCCGCAGCTGGTCTCCTGTCATTGAGCTTTTGGTTGAGGGCGCTCAACATAACTGGTGGGAAAAACAAGAAGAGGGCAAGAAGTAATGATGCCAGGCACACTAGTAAACTCAACGGAATAGGACGCTTGGAGACACACTTCAAAACATAGGTCATACGGCTGCATGATTAACCTGAAAAAACAAAAGTCGTTTCCTCAGCAAGCTCCATTTTCCTATTTTGTTAACAGGATTAGTGTGAAAGGGGATGATGGGAGAGTGGGGAAAGCAGACCTGCAGCACATGTCGGTGAGGAGAAGTGTGAACTCACGACGCTGCGCATGCCGTGAGCTGAGGCCACAGGCACAAGAATGTATGTGTGCTGGATGCGGCAGCCTAACCAGGATTCCTCAGGTTTTTAAGGGAACTAAGGAATTAGTTTTATCTCCAACTAGAACATAAATAGTTACCTATTGTGCGCCACAAACGCACATAAAAACACATCTCACTTGTGAGCACTAGTAAAGGCGACTGCTCACAATTCTGCCGCTCGGCTGCTCACAAAAAAAAAATGCTTGTTTTAGCCAAAACTGTGCAACAGTAATTTGTTAGATCGAATCAAATGGTTAAAACAACAAAAAAAGCAGGCAGAATGGCGCCATAATCCTAACCACCTATACGTAACAATAACTTTTACACACATTGCCTCCTCAATATGGAGCTTGACTTTGACACTGAACATTGATCTGTTATTATCCATAAGCAGTATAGTGTTCATACTGATCGCCCAAAATGTCCCATGTTCTACCTTGTTGATGTGTATGCATTAAGACAGACATGGGTCCTAGTCTAGAGTTAGACATGATGACCCCTTCCCATTTGGTTTTGGCAAAATGGCATTACCTGCAAAGATATTTTGTTTGTTTGCAGACAAACCGTTTACTATAGCGTGCGCGCACGCTTGTGCGTGCGCTCATGTGTGTGTGCGTTCGCTCATGTGTGTGTGTGTGCGCGCGCGTGCGTGTGGTATTTATACAAGTGTACATCATTGTGTGTGCGTGTATGTCTGCGCGTGTGTGTGGGCGTGCGTATATTTGCGCGCGCGTGTATGTATGTATGTATAATATATATTTGCGTGTGTGTGTCCGTGTGTGTGTAAAAAACATATATTATACACACACAAACACAGACAAACATATGTGACGTTTGAGGTAATTACGCCCACCTAGTGTGGATTTGAATGAAACAATATGATAAAAAAACTTCAGGGTGTTCTGAAGACATTGATACCGAACTCAAGGGGGTCTGATGGATTTTTAGGTCCACAATGAAACACTTCATAAAAGTGCTCATATCTCCTAAACTAAGTTTCAAGCAGAAAAAAATGCTTTTTTGCCTCTGATCGTTCCTTCATATCTCTGAAAGAGGGATGGTTAAAGGCATATTTTCTTTTTCTGGTTAGAGTATAGAATCTCATCTACAAAATGAGACATTGTGCGTTCTCATAGATGTTGTAGAACATATTCTGTGGGCTCCTGAAAATGGCCCCGAAAGCTGCGGCACACTTGACCCAAAAGGTTACCAAAAAACCCAAAGGGTTAACACGTACAAAAATGATCGGCATTCCACTTTAGAGGACAGTAAATGTACATCAAAATACATTCAACTTCAATTCAGTCCATTTTTTAATTAATTATTAATTAATTAATTTTAAGTTATTTTTTCCGGCGTCAGCGCCGTTTTTTCATCTTTATTGGATAGGATTAGTCGGAAACTGGGTTGAAGAGATCGGGGG
>OMKY01213557.1:0-11705 GCA_900302395.1 Bregmaceros cantori | reverse complement strand
TGTGTGTGTGTGTGTGTCTGTGTGTGTGTGCATGTGTGTGTGCGTGTATGGTGTCTGTGTGTGTCTGTGTGCATGTGTCTGTGTGCATGTGTCTGTGTGTGGTGCCTGTGTGTGTCTGTGTCCGTGTGTGTGTGCCCGTGTGTGTGTGTGTGTGTCCGTGGGTGTATGTCCATGTGTGTGTAGATGCGTTCGAGACCTCCAAGATGCTCTGTGAACAGTATTACATGACCTCCCCTGAGATGGAGATATCTACAGTGAATGGTAACTACTCTAACTAACTCTAACTTCACTACCAGCTTCACAACCACTCTAGTTAACCCTTCAAGTGCCAACCATTCTCAGACCGCAGAAGAAAAAATCTGATGTTTGATTGCACTATGTGCAAAGTAGCGTGGATTGCCATAATATGGGCCATTTTTTCCTAATGTGGTACAGTGAAATGTAGTGTTGAGCAGTTGAACTTAATGTTAGACACATTACCATAGTTTGCTTTTACCACAGTTTCACTGACATTCATTAGTTTAGGGAGGAGCCAGAGCCTCTGGAGCTTAGGTGTCCCATGTTAGGCAGTGCCCCACATGTGCAATGCACCCTATTTGAGTTATTGTTATGTTCATATAAGGGCAGAGTAGCCATGAAAAATACTTAAGTAAAGTAGTCCAAATAGTTACTCAAGTAAAAGTAAAACAGTACTCCACAAAAAAGCTACTTAAGTAGCAAAAGTACTGAGTGACTCAGCGAGCGAGAGGGTGCCCGAGAGCGAGAGAGAGAGCCTAAGACCGAGAGAGAGAGAGAAATTAAGCGCCTGAGAGAGAGAGAGAGAGAGAGAGAGAGAGAGAGAGTGCGTCCGAGAAGGAAGAGAGGTAGATATGACGCCAACATATGTGCCAACAGTTCCCAACGGGTGTCGCTAATGGCCAAGTTAATGCAATGAGTAGTGAATTGCTGACAACTCAGTAAAAAGTAGTTGTTCCCCTCAAATTTACTCGAGTAAAAGTAGAAAGTAACTTGTGAAAAATGTACTCCAAAAGTTAAAAAGTCAGGGCTTGAAAACGAAATTATTTTTTAAACGTTCTGTTCCGAACGGTTCAGGCAGATCTATATCTAGTTCTCTGAACCGTTCCGCCACCAAAAGATTGGTCCTGAACCGGTTCGGAACACAAACATTTAATTTGTTCTTAAAGTTCCTTATATTGTGCAATGTTAAGTTTATATATAGTTTTTATACAAAATATATTTGGTGGATTTTCAAACTCGATTTTCAAACTTCACTGCAACTGTATTAACGCTGTTACATTCGCTTCCTCCTCTGTCCACAAGATGGAGCCCCAGATGCATGGGGCTTGATGACTGACAGTGAAAGTCGAAGGAAATAGTCTCCCAGTCATAGCATATGTTAAAATATATAGAGAACAGAAAAGATTTAAAGAAATATTTTTTCGCTTCCACTCCTCAGAAAATTTCGTAAAATTCAGCTCGTTTTCGGTTTCCGTTTTCGTTCCTTGAACCGGTTCGGAGCCCTGAAAAAAATATTGTAACGGAGTAAATGTAATGCGTTACTGCCCATCTGTGGTTATGTTGAATATTTAAGGTGCTAATGTGTTGATGCTCTTAATCAAAGGTTGACCTCTGGTGCCCCTGAATCCTCTCGTTAAACAGTGTTATGGATATTTTAAAGGTAATATCCAGTAACCTTGGTGAGTTCAGATAGGGAGGAAACACACTCGGTTCTCGAGAGGTTTATTGAAACCCAAAATATATAAGCAGGGACATATCAAACAGCCAGTGTCTGTCAGGATGTGCTGTCTGGAAATGCCCACGTTTCACAGAAACGTGCTATCTAATATAGAGAAGTGATGGTACAGGTTATCAGAAAGAATTCATGTCTAACACGTCCCAACACATCGAGCATGTCACATTAAGACCCAAAAACATGACCTGTTCTAGATAGTTACATAATGCATACATGTGTAATGAGTGGAAAACACATTTGTACTTGATAATTTCTCATAACCAACATGTCAATCAAGGCTGTGCATCTGTGTCTGTGTGTTGCAGCCAAGAACCCCGGCCAGCCTGTTCACCTTGTGTATGTCCCTTCTCATCTCTACCACATGTTGTTTGAGCTGTTTAAGGTACGGAACTCCTAATAATAATTATTATTAAGGTGAGTTAGGGTAAAATGTTTTCATGGTATTAAATGTTTATGTGGAGGTATGGAGAGTAGAAAAAATGCACCGCTCCTAACGCGACCCCATTCATGTTAGTGGCGCTGTGTCTATCGCAGCATCCGCAGTGTCGCAAGTTCGACTATGCTCGTCGACTTGTCTGCAATGTCTACCCCCGATCTCTTCAACCCAGTTTCCGACTAATCCTATCCAATAAAGATGGAAAAACGGCGCTGACGCCGGAAAAATTGCTGCCGGTCAGTTGGACAGTAGCGGCGGCGCCCCTCTCTGACACTTTTGGGTATTGATTCAGACATGCGTCGGCCTGTGCAGCTACTCTGGTGTACCAAAACAGCCCTGACGGACGCGGGGACAGGATGGGACATTGTCTCAGTTTGCTGATCTCTCTCTTGCTCTAGCCGGGAAGCTTGTCGCTTTTGCTGGGTGCACCAGGGGAAACCTTAAAATGAATCAACAAAGTCCAAAACACAGGAACAAGGCAGGGATAACAGACCGGGCAGGCAGGTAAGACACACTGGGAGAAGATCCGGTGGTACAGACTGGCAGGTTCAGACAGATATAGACAGACTTGGGGAACAGGAACCAAGTGCAAGTATGGCGAGGTAAGCTGACAAACTGACAAGGGAGGGCTGGGCTGGCTTAGGATTCAACGTCTCTTTCAAGGAATCAGAATTTTTATGTCACACAGGTCCAGGGGATGCCCCCACCCTAACATTCGTGGACATGCTCAAGAAGGACGCGGGAGTCCGTAGACCCAACAAACTGGCCAAATTTGAGGACGACGGTGTTTATCGTTATGATCAAGTGTAGGAAAAATAATCAGATCACGGTTCCAAATTAATTAATCATACAGTCCTAATTACACATAGGGTGGATTGCCCTAATGTCAGCCACTGCTTAATGTGGGACACCAAAGCTCCCGAGGCTCTGGCTCCTCCCTAGACTAATGAATGTCAGTGAAACTTCGGTAAAAGCAAACTATGCTAATGTGTCTAACATTAAGTTCAACTGTTCAGCACTACATTTCACAGTTCCGCTTGAGGCAACTGACTGTCCCACATTAGGGAACTGCAAAAAAGGTCCCACATTAGGGCAATCCACCCTATCCAGCAATTCTATACCATACAGACTCGTCAGTGGCTAAGACACATTCATGTATATGACAAATGAAAGAGAGATAAGGTATAGTAAGACACAACTAAATTACCTGACCTGAAGTGACTGTCAGATAAAGAGGGTGTGCAGTAGGGAGATAACAGTAAAGACCAAAATAAGACCGAAGTCATAGCAGGCCCATGCTACCGTTGTGTAATAAGCCTGCATGCAGGAATTGTTAAATTATTTACTCTCTAAAATTAACAATTCTCTCGATTTTTATTCTGTAAAACAGCGGTCCCCAACCACTGGGACGCGACCCAGTACCGGTCGACAAGACAATCTGAACCTGGCCGTGACATTGAAACATTTTTTAAAAAGATTTCTTTTTTTGGGGGGGGGAAAGGGCAGTGGTGGGGGGGTAAATTGGCGCCCTTTTAATGGGCAGTATGCTACTTTAAACAAAACTAAAGTTATGAATATGTTGTTTCGCGTCGGATCCGGTCCGCAATAAGACATTGTAGATACAAACCAGTCCTTGCGCAGCAAAGGTTGGGGATCCCTGCTTAAAACATTTTTATGATGAATATCATCAGAATTTTCATTATTATTATTACAAACCAGCCACTGTCATAATGTTGTGTGTGTGTGTGTGTGTGTGTGTGTCTATGTGTGTGTGTGTCTCTAGAATGCAATGCGAGCCACAGTGGAGACCCATGAACTCAGTAGTATAACACTTCCTCCTATCAAAGTCCTGGTGGCACTGGGTAGTGAAGACCTCACCATTAAGGTAAAATGATGATGTATTACAGTGCCACGAGTTCTCCTCCCCTCGTAGGCTTGTCTGCGATGTGTACCCCTGATCTTTTCAACCCAGTTTCCGACTAATCCTATCAAATGAAGGTGAAAAAAAAAAACAGCTGGAGGCCGGAGAAAAGTAACTTAAGAGATCTAGCACTGTCTCCAAGGTGATATGAACGAACGGTGCCTAGAAACGCCTGTGGAATGCAGTACAACACAAAACAGAGACAACAATAACTACAAGCACTCAGAGAGTGCAAACGTGTGCCAAGACCATGGGGCCACTGATGTCAAAACATGTAGACACTATTATGTTACTTATAGGCTACAGAAATGCACCAAAATGTAATTACTTGTCAGTGGTACGCGAGCACGCACCTTGGAGGTATGCATGATTATAGTCGTGAAAATAAATATTTTCATGATCTGTCGGAGGTAGGACACAAACCCGGGTCTCCAGCTTTGTAGACTGTAGGGCTAACCATTACACTATCTGCACTGTGTTAGCACCACGCAGTAGAGTGAAGGCAACTGCTGTGTGTTGCTAGCGTTTGAATGCTCATAACAGTTGTCAAACTATTATGTTACTTATAAGCGAAAGAAATGCACCAAAATGTATTCACTTGTTCCGTTGATCATTTCCAACAACTCAACAGATAAACCAACGCGACCGAAAACATGACCTGCTTGGCACAGGTAATGAATGTAAGTCGAGGAAAGGAACAACCAACAACCTACACAACTGTATTTGGATAACAACAATATAAACAGATAGCTAGATACCCATCAAACCATAAACATCAAAGGTCATTGGTTATAGCCTGTATCAGTCTTTAATGCGGCCATTCCAGAACAAAGGCTGGAACTACTTATACAGACTGCTGTGGACACACCTGCGCTATGCCCTCTGGAGGCTAGGACAGGCGCCATACTAGCCTGGCAAGCCTCAACAAATGAATCGTCCACGTATCGCACGCGACTAAAACGATCATTTGGTCTGGATTAAGCAGGCTCGAAAAAAGTGTCAGAAAAAGTGTCAATCAAATAAAGTTAACAGATCACAGCGCAGTATTGGGGACGAGCGATCAGGTTCGAGTCCGCTTCCAAAACGCACCGCAACCAATGCGATGCGTCCTTGGGAAGAGCGGCCTCCCCCACTCGCATGCCAACTGGCACGGCTGCGCACACCTGCACAAGTATGCACGCAATCACGCACGCGCATCTGAGCATTCGTGATCACGATCGAAGATTGACACTTGCATCAAATGTGCAAAATGTCCGTATCGAGAATATGAAAGAAATATTCAAGTTCATCCTCGTTACAGAGACCTTGCAAATACCGCCGCACACACATACACACACACACACATCAACACACAGCGAAGCAGCCCGCGTTGATAAGCATACACGTGTGCATGCCCTGCTGCTGGGCACGGTCTTGCACGCGTGTACACGCGCGTGTATTCCACGATCCACTGGATTCTCTACGCATGCACGACCGTGCCCAGCAGCGGAGCATGCACACATGTGTGCTTATCAACATGGGCTGCTTCGCTGTGTGTGTTGATGTGTGAACGTGCACGCTCCCGCGTGTCACAAGGCGGAAGAGCAGCAGCGCGCCCCACCTGAAATGGCAGCAGGCTTCCTCGCCTGACGTCACGATCTCGTTCCCCATAAGATAAGATACTTTATTTTGTCACACATACATACATGTACAGTGAAATTCTTCCTCTGCATTTAACCCATCCGTGAGGAGCGGTGGGCATCTATGAGCACGGCGCCCGGGCGCCCAGTAGTTGTGACAAGTGGCAGGCAGGCCCACATCTCGAGTCGTACAAGGCCCGCCTTAACACACACCGATTGGACTGCCCGAATTTGGGCTGCAATGTGATTTGTCTGCTTGGTCTAGACCCAGCGCACCATCTAGTCGCTAGTCGCCTGCTGATATGTCAGCTAATTTCATCTTCACTCTCTGTCTATCTCGATGTGTTGATGTCGCTTGTGTTATCGCTTTCTCTTTAACTTCAAATGACCTTGTGCCCAGATGTCAGACAGAGGAGGTGGGGTTCCCCTGAGGAAGATAGAACATCTTTTCAGCTACATGTACTCCACAGCTCCGAGTCCGGCACACCCGGATGGCTCCCGTAATGCTCCTCTGGTATGCCTCCTTCCCCACTCAGCTTTTACACGCTAAAAACAAAGGGATGACTTTTTAAAAATATGAGTCACTGGCTGTGTCCGAAATCGCTCCCTATCCCCTATATAGTGCACTATATGGAGCGCACGCCATTTTGTAGGGGTGTCCGAATTCTCCATGTACCGAAATCTCGGCCATTGCTGTTGAGTGCACTATAGTTGAGTGCACTCACTTGGGGGATAGGGAGTAGGGGATAGGGAGCGATTTCGGACACAGCCACTGACTCATTGTGGTCACATGATCTGGTGGACCAATGGGATGGCTGCATTCACTGGTAAGTTCATCAAAAAATAAGTAAATCGAACCGGTTGTGCAGATTATTGACTTATGCTTTGTGGTGCTCAGATCCACAATAGAACATTTGGGTGTGGAATGCCACCATCCTTTTTAAATAATGCTATAGGTGTGTGCTGTCCCATTAAATGGTTAAAAAAGTTCAAAAATATGTCAGAACGCAGTGACGTAACAACACTGGAAATCATATTCAGGGTAGAATTTTTACTGGGACTACCAGCAAACTCATCTAATGGGGCTTAGCCACAGCGGCTTGGGTACGTGTTAGAGATTGATGAAAAGCAAGGTTCGCCGGATGGATCCATTTAGGTCAGAAATGGGTGGAATTCAAATGGAGGAGGTGGAAAGTCTTTCTGCAAATAATAAAAGAATAATGCACGTTTATTTGCGTGAAACGCTTTGAGGCAAACATAAGATGACCTCCCACGAGGTCCGCGGAAGATTTTCTTGAAAGTTCTGAACGTGTTGGCACTGATATATCACTAATGAGCTCTATCCCCGCAGGCTGGCTTTGGGTATGGTCTGCCCATCTCCCGCCTGTATGCGAAGTACTTCCAAGGAGACATCAAGTTCTACTCTCTAGAAGGATACGGGTCCTGTGCTGTCATCTACCTGAAGGTGACAGCTCACTCATAAACTTTGCATTTCAGTTGTTCCTTTTTAATTTAAGTAGTGACTGAAGAGCACACATCGTGGTAAACATTCAACTAAACATTGAACTTCAAAAACATGGAAGGACAGTTCAAAGAAATCAAAGAAACCCTCTCCACCAAGGACTCAAAACCCAATGAACTGACCAACGAAATAAAAGAGCTGGGCGCTAGATTCGAATCCCTCTGGCGTGCCTTTGGGAAGTTCGAGTCCGAGACCCAACAGAACCTCTACACTACTCATGAGATTCTACGTAAGCACCTACCGCAGAGTGCTTAATCTAAAGTAACCCACACACACCCGGCTCGAGCGCCTCGATCAATCAGATTTGCTTTTATTGCCAGGTCATGGATAAAACACACCTGGAAACTGACTTTGGACATTTGGTTCACACCCTGGTTCAGTAAATATAACATAGTAAAAATTATAACATAGTAACACTGTGAATATACTACAATAATAATAATAACATAGTAGAATAAATATATAATAGTAGCAGTGTCAGAAAATAATAGTAACAATAATATTATACCCGCAAAAAATATAATATAATAAAATATAATAAAATAAAAATGATAAGATATAAAGTGACACATTTAGAATATACCAAGTTAACAAGTTACGAGAGCAGCATACGGGGGGACAGTTGTGATGTGACTGGTGCTCCTGTCAGTGTTCAGAAGGGAGACGGCGCGGGGAAAGAAACTGTTCCTGGATTTGGCAGTTCTGGTGAGACTGCAGTTAAGCCTATCGCATGCCTGTGAGTTCAGGAGGAGATAATAATTCTTGTTATCAACCATTAACCTTTATAGGGTGGATTGCCCTAATGTGGGACAGTCAGTCGCCCAATGACGGACAGTGAAATGTAGTGTTGAACTGTTGATCTTAATGTTAGACACATTAGCATAGTGTGCATTTACCATAGTTTCACTGACATTCATTAGTTTACGGAGGAGCCAGATCCACTGGAGCTTAGGTGTCCCTCATTAGGCAGTGGTTCACATTATGACAATCCACCCAACATACTTTTTTGTATACTGCCGTTTGTGTGGAAAACTGATGCATAGACTCTCCCATGTCTTCAGGCCACATCTTCAGATTCTGTGGAGAGGCTGCCTGTGTTCAACAAGTCCGTCTTGAGGCACTACCAGAGCACCTCGGAAGCAGACGACTGGTGCCTGCCCAGCAGGGAGCCCCGGAAAGTTGGCAAGTGATGGGGGGCGTGGTGGGTCACACCGTTTGGAAGTGGTGATGGTGACACCCTTCAACTCTTTCGACCTACGGGCACACACCGCTCTATCTCCGTTCTGAAATTGTAGACCAGGGCTAAGTGAGTAGGGTTAGTAAAAGGGATGAGACGGTGTTTGCGCTGTCTGTGTCAACAACCAGTTAGTTGAGCGGTAACGGCCATGATCGGGGCATACTCGACACTAAGCCGGGTTGTGGAACTTTGACTAGGACTGGTGGAGTGCCTTTGGTTTGTAATTTATCTACCACAATTATAAGCCAAACTCAGAGTCTGTAGCATGTAACATAACATTTTTTTTTAACTTTGAAAATGGGCATTATGTTTTTAAAGTAATATCCTCATTATTTTTACATAATTCATGAGATTATTGGTTGCTATCGTAGAGATCAGAAATGTGGTGTTAAAGGACTTTAATATGACGGTTGAGATTGTTTAAATTGTTGCAGTGCTTATCAAATCACTTTGCTCGGTAGGGATTGCTAGTGCTATTGCTGAAATAGAGTTGTTTTCACTTTATTCTACTGTTATGTTTAAGAGAATAAGCTAGTGGTGGCCCTGCAACACTTGCAATTAATAGGTTGTGGCATGCGGGGCCCGACACCCCACTGCACTATAGTGTGATTAGGCAACAGACTTATACGCTGATGTCGACCGAGCCATTCTCAAGACGTTATGAATGTCAGTGGGCTGATACATAGGGTGGATTGCCCTAAGGTGAGCCACGGCCTTAGCCTGGTGAGCCAGACCCAAGGCATCGTCCACGAATCGCACATCGCCAGCCGCTAATCGTGTGCGATGTGTGGACGATTCGTTTGGGTGATTAGAAATAACCACACTGTTTGTCTATGTAAAACACAATTAACCCTTTAGAGAAGAATTTAAACAATTCCGTGATTCAACGTGATTACTTGACTGTGCTTTACAACAGCAGGTCGCAAGGTGACTATACAAAGTGAATTATTTATTAATGCTACTTTTCATCATTTTTGTTTGCATTTTCCACGTTAGGCAAAAGTCATTAAATCTCCCAAAAATGTGTGCATAAGATGTGTAATGTGACAATTAAGGCTGAATGATAAATCACAATAGTTGATAAATCGTAATAGTTAATAAACCGTGGTGGGAACACCACAAGGGGGTGCACCGTGGTTGATCCAAAAACCGCATGGGAAAGGACAAGCATTTTTTGTGTGATTATTGCACTTTACATGTAAAAGCTGTGAAGCCACTTCTTCGTTCGCTCGCGGCCTTGAAAGTGAATGTACTGAATTTGAATTTAATATAGACATTAAATGGAAGGTGTACGTTGCTGTTGTTAAAGCAAATTAAACATTGTTTGTTTATTCTAATAACATTCATTTTACTAATAAAGTACAGATAAAAATATCACTTTGTAGCTCCCCATCCCCCAATGGACAAAGCAAAAGCCACAACTATGAAACCGCAATATATAGCAAAGTTGTAAAAAACACAAAAACCGTGAATAGTGAAAATATTGATAATCTAGAACATTAAAGAAATCAATAATTAAATAAACAGTCCAATCTTGTCCCCTAATGCCTCGGTACCCGTATTATTTTTAATAGCCTGAATATGTTAAAGAGTTATGTATACACAGCCACAGAGCTTTGAGAGTGTGATGGTCTGGGAAATATGGCTTGTGGAAACTACATGTTGTACGCACTAGTCAAGGTTAGAAAACTTTTTTTTCTCAAAGTGGGAGAATGGGTATGTATGAGATGTTTTGATATTTCCAATGGATTTTAAATGATGTGCAATGACCTTGAATCGACCTTGTCACTGACTGAACGTGCGTGTTTGTATCGTGCTTATTGTATATCAAAAGGGTTTTCATGTTGTCATTTATGTAATAATATATTGTGTTTTTGTTTTGTTTTTTGTTTGTGCAACAAGGGGTGAGATCTCGCCGCAATCTGTCCAACCTTTACGAGGCTTTTTTGTTGTGACACGATGTACTATTCCTCTTCTATGTTTTTATTAATTCTCTATTGATTTAGGGAATGCCATTAATATGAAAATGTAAGGTTAGTTAGGCCTAGAAGTTATCTTCTGTTCATAGTCTGCTTCGCCAGCAGTGATGAGAAGGTTGGTAACAGGCACAGATCATTTCAGCAAAAGTAGGAGATTCAACATTTCAGTATTTATAATGGCTGACCACATGGCAAGTTTGTTCTACCATAAACATTTTTTTGAGGGGCGGCATTTTGGAGGTAGTATGTACAGTGAAGTAAATACAATGGACGCAGTTAGGCTGCCATCTTCTGGCAATAGATAACATATTGTCATCGAAAAAATCAATAATAGAAGACTTTTAAACCTTAATGCAAATGTCACTCTCTGCTTGTTCGTCTGACCACCATGCTACCTTCAAAATGTCTGCCGCCTCCAAGCTATGATGTCACCATGCAAAGGGCAAGTCATTTCGCATACATTCTGTGCAATCCTGATGCTGAACTCTCATCGCTTGTCACACAAAAAAACGATCAAATAGAATATTGCTCTGTGGATGTGTAATTTATGCATTGTACAGTAGACAGTACAGGTGCCCTTCAGATATGATATGAAATGTAATTAATACTGAATTAAACATTTTTGAAATAATGGAAGTGAGTATGTTTTTTTTTTGTGAACAACTTTTTACATTTTTCATATCACAAGCAGTTCAAGGCATGATACAAGGTTGGTCTCAATGTTAGAGATGGGGGCCGTAGGATAATAATAATAATAATAACTTTATTTGTATAGCACCTTTCATGCCAGGCAACACAAGGTGCTTCACAGCCACAGAAAAAAGAAAGAACAGTCGGTCATGCACACAAACAAATACATAGAAAATCAGCACATGCACACACACGCAAATATGCAACAGCTCGATGTATACACCAACACACAAACCAGCAGCATAGTGAATAAAACTCATAGGACCACCCTGCCTCGAAGAAACACTGGAGTGCTAAAACCAGGATATAAAGATGGGCGGGTAAAAAGTGTTGTGGTCTATAATATGATAAGTTAACTCTAAAAGTATAAAAATACATAGTAACACATTAAGAAAGTATTATTAAAAAGATGATTAAAGTACATTTTTAAAGGATAATTAAAAACAATAAAACATTATTTTAAGAAAGAATAAAACAGCAGTGCGGTAAGCAAGCGGGAATGATGAAACGGTAAAAATAATAGTATTGTTCAATTAAATGCTTGAATA
>OMKY01213556.1:0-11299 GCA_900302395.1 Bregmaceros cantori | reverse complement strand
TATTATATATATATATATATATATATATATATAAACAAATGTGTTTATCTATTAATGATAATTAACAATGAAACGCCATCAGGGTCAACGTTTGCAACTCAGCGATTGCACTTCTAATGGATCTCCCTGTCATTATAATTAAATACTAAACTTCCCTCGATAAGTAATTTGTTGTATTCCCCTCCATATTTATTATAATACTCACAGATTCATGCACGTTGTCCACTCCACTTCTAGTTGCAAAGTCTCGTGTGAAGGTCTGTCGGCTCATAGACGCTCTACAGCAAACTTCTCCCCGAGTGCCCGCGTCCTCCGAATGTCCCCTGGGAATGATCGATCCACCCATCTTTGGATCGATATCAGGTTTTTTTAGCGTGGATCGATATTGGATTGTCGATTGATTTTTTAACCCAGCCCGAGAAATTATCCAATGTCTTAAAGGCACACTCAGCTAAAGCTAATATCTCACATTAGAACGAAAATGCAAACAAAATACTAGAAGCACTCAGAGATAGCAAACCTGTGCTGTAGTGATACAAAACTAGTACTTGCTAGCAGTATATGTGGCAACCCATTATCAATGTGGTTGTGCTGGGGAAGCGTGATTCTTCCTACAACTTTACAAAATTTCATCCAGATCCGTTCTTTTTCAGTTATCGTAGGGACAGACAAACCAGTGCTACCAAAAACATAACCTGCTTCGTAGCTCCGGCCCGTAAAATAGGTGGTTTGTGTGCGAAGTCTGCAGGCGCTGACAGATGACTCTCTGGAGGAGCAGGCGAGGAGAGCCAGCAACCTGAGAGGACAGCGACTCAACCTGGAGGACTTTGCTGCTCACCTAGAACTTCCTGTCAGCCCCACCCTGGAAATGATCCACCAGATGTTTGATAAGGTAGCTACGAGCTGTGTTCACGGAGGACCCAGATCATTAGGATTCATACAGGCCAGATTACAAACCACACTAGGAACCAGCCCATTGGTCCAGAAGAACATGTGACCACATCGTTGAGTAACTTCAAGTCGGATTCTCACTGTATTTCAGCAATCAAAACAGAATTTGAACCGGTGTGCGTTTTTTGTGACAAATTCAGCCACTACGATGGCATTACACAGGCAGCTATAGATGAGTTTATCCGCGAAATACAGGCTGGCATTTTGTCCCGCCAGGTGAAACACCCTTTCGATGTCTGTATGAGTTCCATTTAATGTCGTAGTGGACCGCGGTGGCTCACAAAAAACACGCAAAACGCTCACCAGTTCAAAATCCGACCACTCAATGTCGGTCTGTGACACATCACCCCCCTTGCATCGTTCATCATTTTACTTAAAGATTGATGAAATACAGTCAAAATCTGACTTGAAGTTACTCACAAAGTGGTCACATGTTCTTCTGGACCAATAGGCTGGCTGCTTCCACCAGTTGTTCCAAAAGGAATGAGACCATGGAAAGGGTTGAACTGAGTATTAAATCATGCGTTTGTGGGTCACAGAACTGCACGATAACACTTGGGTGAGGAATAGCACACGCAAGTTACCACCACAATTCTTAAATAACCTTCTAGGTGTGTGCTCCCACAGAATAGACATGTTGAAAAATAGCCAAATAAACGGCAAGTAAATGACAACGGAAGTGACGTTCAGAGACCGGAAGTACCCCCCGAACTCGTCTATACAGACACTGGAAGAGCGTTTCAGCTGGCAGGACAAAATTTCAGCCTCCTTTTTTGGGGCGTGTGAACTCGTCTTCGTGAGAGAAGAATTCAAGCCACAGAGATGAGATGTTTCCGCAGGCTCGTCGGCAACGCAGTATCTCGCATAAAGACGCATGTCACCAACGAAGATGTGAAAGCAAGAATAAAGCAAGCCGTATGAAGACCTGCTAATCACAGTCATAGACGTTGTGATGAATGAATGATTGATATGTATGATTGATGTCTATGATGATCTCTTTGCCTTCCCAGAGAGGAGACGGGAGCGTGGACATCAGAGAGTTTGTGGTTGCTCTGTCAGCTGTCTGTCGCCTCTCTCGACCTCTCACCACTCTGAAACTGGCATTCACTGTACGTCTCTACAAACCTGATGTTGTTGTCGGGGAATTTCCATTCATTTAATCACAAGTTTATATATATATATATAGCAGGTGCAACTCAAACAGTTGAACGTTCATAGCGACAGAGACACACTCGTGGGTATGATCACAAGTATCCAGGGGGATACTTGTGAAGTTGTGATCTTGTGACAGCATCTTTACACGATTATAAAGGGATCACTTCGCACACCACTCGTCCAACACTTTCAACAGCATTCATCGTGCCACCTCACCATCACAGTTCTTGAGACCTGTGGTGCCTGGTCAACGGCTCAGCGCAGGTCTCTCTCTTAAATGTAGACACCATTTCACTTGGGGACATGGGGACATACCTATACACAAAACTCAATAAGACACAAAACATTTTTTTCGGAGTAGAGGGAGAGAGACACACACACAAACGGCTAACGTGCGAGGGGGCTGCGCATTGTGCATGGCGATGCTGCAAATGCATTTTGTCAGTCGTGTGTCGGGGGAGAGAGAGTGAGAGAGAATGCGAGCGAGAGAGCGAGAGAGAGAATGGTTGTATATCCGACGTGGCAGTCTGTCAAATTCATTAGCAGACGAAGAGAGAGTATATATGTTCATTGACATCTGTAAAACAATTTGTACACAAGTTTATTTGTGGAAAAAGCACCCGCTGGATGGCTGCGTGGTGTAGCGGTTAAGACAGTCCCATACGGTGTTCCGCAATGAAATGCATTTGTAACGACGCAATCTTCCAAAATTCCTACTGAGACACACAGACACAGACACACACACGCATACACACACACACACAACCATCCCTGTTCACTGCCGTGGATGAACTGAGGACTTGATGCGCGCGGGCTTCCTCCCCCTGGGGAATCCCCACTGTGAGGCGCTTCGCGCTGATCAATCAGTGCGCCGCACATTTGCATCGCCCAATCAATTTGAAGCAGTGGCTGACCAATCAGTGGCCCTACAACCCGCGGGCCGCGAGTGACAGGTACGGGACGCCTAGGACTACCTCTCGAGGAGGCCTGAAAAATTCTACCGGTTCCATGGTGCCGGCGTCGTGGAGACACAATTTAAGCGGATAGTCCCGAATAGTGCAGTTCCCTATGGGTGCAGTGGAACCAGGGCTCAAAAAAACAGACTGAAAATTCTCTCTCTCCCCTCCGCTCGCACGGGCGGTTGGTGGTGGGACTTCACATTGAAGCAACTTCTTCGATTAAAAATAATTGCAGTTTTAACTAATACATTTAAAATCTATTTCAGAGCCAAACGTGGCTATTACAAATTGGTGGGAGATTTTCTAACCTTCTAAAATAGCTTTTATTCATTTTTATAATATTTTTTTTTTACAATTTCATCCACAAATGGTGTCAGCTCTACTTTAAACCTTGTGTCCACAAGATGTATGGAGAGTCTGCAGCGATGCAGCCAGAGGGAGCTCTGGAGCAGAGCCAGGTGGAGTCCATCCTGGGGGCCATGCTGGGAGTCACAGACTGGGATTTCTCTTCAGTTTTAGCCGCTGCCAAAGTCTCCCCCACTGCCACCACTGTCACATACGGTAAGAAGTCCCGCCCACTGCCACCACTGTCACATACGGTAAGAAGTCCCGCCCACTGCCACCACTGTCACATACGGTAAGAAGTCCCGCCCCCTGCCACCACTGTCACATACGGTAAGAAGTCCCGCCCCCTGCCACCACTGTCACATACGGTAAGAAGTCCCGCCCACTGCCACCACTGTAACATACGGTAAGAAGTCCCGCCCACTGCCACCACTGTCACATACGGTAAGAAGTCCCGCCCCCTGCCACCACTGTCACATACGGTAAGAAGTCCCGCCCACTGCCACCACTGTAACATACGGTAAGAAGTCCCGCCCACTGCCACCACTGTCACATACGGTAAGAAGTCCCGCCCCCTGCCACCACTGTCACATACGGTAAGAAGTCCCGCCCACTGCCACCACTGTAACATACGGTAAGAAGTCCCGCCCACTGCCACCACTGTCACATACGGTAAGAAGTCCCGCCCCCTGCCACCACTGTCACATTCAGAAATTCCTATTTTCAGCCAAGTTATGGGTGTTGGGGGTTAACCCCTAATCCTAACCCCTACCTTAACCCCTTCCTTAACCCCTACCCCAAGCCTAACCCTTAAAAACGACCTGTAACTTCCCCTACCCTAAATCCCTAAACAACCCATCATTTTTCTGAAAATAGCGATTTAATAGTGATTTTGGACCATAGTGATTTCGGAAAATAGGGATTTTGGAACATAGGGGTGTCCCAGTAAGGTCAAGTGCTGTGTCCCAAATGGTGCCTTTGGGTCAGTAAATACTGTCTGAAATTGAACACCTCTGTTTTGCACCTACTGGGAGTTAGGCTGTGGCGCTTTCAAACATGGGCAGAGTATCAATAAAAATGACTTAAGTAAAAGTAGTGTTACCTCAGCAAAATATTACTCAAGTAAAAGTAAAACATAGTCATTCAAATAGTCACTCAAATAAAAGAAAAAAAGTACTCCCCAGAAAATTGACTTAAGTAGCGAAAGTAAATAAAATGAAATAAATTAGGATAAATTCTCTTTTCAAAATGTAACTGAATGCTCCTTGATTTACAAATTTACAATCCCTGGAAATCCCCCCAATTTCATATCTTCCTGGAAGGAGTAATATAGAGAGACCGAGAGAAAGACCAAAAGAGAGAGCGAGAGAGACCACCTTAGAGAGAGAGAGAGAGAGAGAGAGAGAGAGAGAGAGAGATAACGGCAACATATGTGCCAACAGTTCCCAAGTCACTACAATTGACAAGTGTCACTAAAGGCCAAGTTAATGTAACAAGTAGCGAATTGCTGACATCTATGTTTTTTCACCTCAAATTTACTTGATTAAAAGTAGAAAGTAACTTTTGGAAAAAAGTACTCGGAGTAAATCTAATGCGTTACTGCCCATCTCTGGGCGCATTGCATGGCGTCAGTAGGTAGGACTACAAACAGAACTACCGAACGTTAACGGCTATGACCTGAGTGTGCGCTTGTCTGTGATGTCAACGTCATTCCATGTCCGTTTAGTACGCCACGTGTCGGTCACTGGGTTTCTGGCTGTGTTTAGAGCATCATCCTGGCCAATCTCAGTGCACCGCAATTTAACCAACAACTCTATTAGGGTGTTTTCACACCAGGAAAGTCTTTGGTTCGCCCCATAGTCCGGACCAAAGTATCCGCGGTTTAATTTGGTTGCTATTTACACTGTATTTCTTAACGAGGACCAAATGATGGAGCCCCAGCACAATGTCATGGAAACTATTTTTGTTTTTTTTCATATGTCCTCCTTTTACTAACAGTACGCAGTAATTACCTGCTCACAAATACGTGTTTCTCTTCAACAAAAATCTGTGTTTTTCGTCATCAAAACCTTCATGACGACCCTAGAGGGCAATAATGCACCGGAATTAGAACTTGTCTGTCAATCAGCAGACCATATTCTTTTCATAACAATGCGTAAGAGTTTCATTAACTTTTTAATTCACATCTGACCATGGATTTATTTAATTTTGGTTGAAGATACAACAATAATGCTAAACTGTTTACAAGTGGCTGCGCTATATTTCGTGAGTATTTTCCATCTCCTCGTTGCCTCATGTTGAGCTGCAGCCGCCGATGGTGGTTTGACGGCGATCTCACTGTGTCTATGTTTAAAAGGGCGTTTGTCCCTCGCACCCTGGTGCGGCGTTATTCACACATTCGCACTGAACTGCACTAGAATTTGCTTCGAAGGGGACCGAGCGCAGAATCCGGGGGGTTGTTTTCAGACCCAGCACAAATAGTCCGCTAGACGGACATTTTTGGTTTAGTTTGAACTAAAGGTGGCAGGTGTGAATACACACTTAAAAAATAATGCATCAACACAGGTTTGGTATTTTTGTTCTCAAATCCGATGTTCATCGTCTGTCGTGTCACGTTTCTTTCCCGTCCCAGATGGTCTACGTGCAGCACTGGAGCGTTTTCCTGATCTTGCCCAGCGCTGTCGACCGACCTGCAACGGGCAAGAACTCCGGAAGAAGCAAGAGTGAGCGAACGTTGAATGGATCCTGAGGACTGTTTTTGCCACGATAGGCGATTTGTAGACTTTTAGGGCGTATTCAAACCGCAATTTGAATTTAGCGTGGATTTTGTCCCGAGTTTAGTGCGGGTTCGTCCCAGGGCTGATTTGTCACGGTTGTGTTCAGACTACCTTCTTTTCACCCGAGACACATTTCTAAAAAAAAAGTCTTGCACTTGCTGGAGTTGCGCTTTTGCTCAGCTTCGCAGAGTAAATGGCATGCACACGCTCATGTGCCGGCCAAGAAGATATGTTTTTAAATAAGCCATAGGTGCGACATCAAAATTGAATATATGGTCATGTCCTGTGTGTGTGTGTGTGTGTGTGTTGAAGACAGGAGAAGGAAAAATAAACCACTGTGTGTTGGTGGGTGAACTGGCTGAACCGTTTCTCTGTGCGATACGGGTGCTAGCGTGATCACTTTCAGTCAGCGCTAACCCGAGTCAGAACTTGATATCTTCCGGGATGAACATCCTATTCGAAGAGGGCTCAGCCCACATCATTTAGCGCGCGCCAGCACTCCCATGGTGTGTTGACAGACCCGGGAATAACACATTGGTTTGAATACGCCCATAATGTGCATTCAGACAAGACACCACAAAATGGCTGCACCTGCTGAATGGCGAGAGAGAAAAACAAACGTTGGGAAGGCCGGACCTCCTGCCAGAAGACTTTAATCTGCACCAGAAGCCATCGCTATGGGGCAACGGGACACAGCATGGCATGAGCTCCAAACACGGGTAATTTGCCATGTAGGCCTCTTGTCATGGGTTAACATTTACTTTTAGCGAGAAGTATGCAGTCGTTGCCAACTGCTGAAGGGAAACGCAATAGAAGCATCGATGAAACCCTGAAATATTGTAGAACCACGCTTTCTGTGGGATTCAACAGTTTATTTCAAGCAGTCACAATTGTGACGTCACAGAGGCCTTGTACAGGGTGCTTCCCAGAATATGGTCATACTAGCCTGGCGAGCCAGAACCAACAAATCGCCCACACATTGCACACAATTAGAGCGGTCATTGGGTCTGGTAAAACCAGGGTCGAAAAACGTGTGAAAAAGTGTGTCAATCAAATGGTGTTCTCCAATCACAGCGCAGTAGGTGGGACATGCGGCATGGAGGCGTGACTCCGCCCATACGAGCTCCGCCCACGTCCATGTTGATTGGTCGCACCCTGTATACCTACTGTATACATTATGTTAGGTCTTTCTCCAGGTAGCAGCTCTACTGTATACATTCTTTTAGGTCCTTCTCCAGGTAGCCTCCACTCATTCGGTTCCTCTCCTGGTTGTGCCGAATAAGCCAAAAGGATTAAGCAGAACTCACTGCCAACCAGTTTTATAAAACAAATGATTCAATAAGATCAAACAAGAGGACACGAAAATACAAAAATAAATGAAGAATATAAAGTTAAAATATGATAGCAAAAGGTAAAAATATGAAAGAATAAAGTGCCGATTAAGGAAACACATTTTTTAACAGTTTGCCCACTGACATTACAAAGTCTCATGCGGAGCAGTTGATTATCAGAATCAGAATCACTTTTATTAGCAAGTCATGCATAAAACACACTGGAAATTTACTTTGCACATTTGGTACAGTAAATATAACATAGTAATAAATATAATAAAACTGTGAAGAAATTTTATAATAAAACTTAAAGCACTCAGAGATTGCAAACCTGTGCTGTAGTGGTACAAAAATAGTACTTTTAGTGCTAGCAGTATGTGTGGCAACCCATTATCAATGCAAATGCTCCTAGAGTAGTGCAATTGTGATTGACGCCACTGGCGAACATTATCAGCACAAGCCAACAGCATTTCCCAGCGCCTGTTGCGACCCGGAAGTCTGGTCATGTGACCGCGGTTAGCGTTCAGCGATCTATCGGTAAGTTGGCGATTCAGTATGATTATGTTACTTTGAGGCTACAGAAATGCACCAAACTTTAATCAATTCTTCCGTTTATCATTTTCAATAACTCTGCAAAATTTCATCCAGAACCGTGCACAACTTTTTCAATTATCCTGGGGACAAACTAACCAACCAAGGCAATCAAATACATAACCTGCATTCTGCAGCACAGGTATAAATAACAGCCTAGTAGAAAAAAATATACAATAGTGACACTGTCAAAATATATATATATATAATAAAAACAAAATTACACAGCTAGAAGTAATAAATACAATAAAGTAAAATATTAAGATATAGGTAATATAAAGTGACACAGTTCGAAAGTTAACACGTTCACAAGTTACAAGGACAGCATAGACCAGTAAACCGCCACTCACACTACTGTGCTGCTTGTGAGGTGGCAGGTGCTCTTCTCAGTGTTAAGAAGAGAGACAACTAGGGGGAAGAAACTGTTCCTGTATCTGGCAGTTCTGGAGAGCAGTGCTCTGAGGCGCCTGTCAGAGGGAAAGGCAGGGGGGTTCGCCATAACCACTCTGCCACCGCACCCCGCTCCAGAATACAGTTCTAAATTATCTACTACAACTCCCCACGCCCCCTATAAATCCTTTTTAAAACATTATTTTTCATCTTTAACTTCTTTCAAATAGTGTGCAGTGGGCCCCTTTCCCGGGGTCTATGACCGCACACTTAATTAGCAACGAATCCAAGGACTCTATTCAAGATGGTCACCATTTCTACAGGAAGTGTAGCCATCTGCACTTCCTGTATACTTGGACAGTCCGGGATTGCCTCAGAGGCTGATGAAACTGGAACACGGAAACGTTTGTGTGTAATCTGCAATAAGATAGCTGTTCAGGTTCTTCTTGATCAGTTCCATAGCGCCAAACATCACTCCTCTGTGTGTATCCTACTGTGCCTAGTAAGGCCACCTTTCGTGTTGAAGCTAGCTCCACACACAATACATGAAAAGGGTTTCTCCCTTGTGTGAATTATTTTATGTGCATCAAAGGCGCCTTTCTGACTGAAGCTACTCCCACACTCAATGCATGAATAAGGTTTCTCCCCGTGTGTATTCTTTTGTGTGCCTCAAGGTTATTTTTTTGGCTGAAGCTAGCTCCACACTCAATGCATGAATAGGGTTTCGCCCCTGTGTGTATTCTTTTGTGTGTATCAAGGTTATTTTTTGGCTGAAGCTAGCTCCACACTCAATACATGAATAGGGTTTCTCCCCTGTGTGTATTCTTTTGTGTATGGTAAGGCTTTGCTTTTGCGCGAAGCTACTTCCACAGTCAGTACATGAGTAGGGTTTCTCCCCGGTGTGTATTCTTTTCTGTATGGTAAGGCCATGCTTTTGCACGAACCTACTTCCTCACTCAATACATGAATAGGGTTTCTCCCCTGCATGTTTTCTTTTGTGTCCAACATGGTGTCTTTTTTGGCTGAAGCTACTTCCTCAGTCAGTACATGAATAGGGATTTTCCTCTGAATTACTGGAGTATTCCTATTTTCCTGCAGACATCATGACAATAATTTCTGACATTAAATAACTCACCAATGCATCTGGTAACCACCGCGTAACTATGTGGTCTTTTGACTAATTTTGAAAAAATGATTCTTCATTGAAATGTAAGTTAAATATTATGAATATAATTACTTTCTATTTCCGGGTGTTGTTTTATCTACACCACTCACAGAATGTATTAGAGTTTGTCATTCACAACCTAATAAAAACCACCCCATTTAAATTGTTCAAAAGGTTTTGGAGTTGTTCAAATACGTTAAATCACCAAATTATGTTGTAATCATTTCTGTATATGTCTTTTTTCTGTTCAGCCTAAATATTTGATCTCATACTGTAGATGGGTTTATGCGCGAAACAATGGTGGGAGTCATTTTGTCCCGCCGTTCTGCAGGTCACTTCCGGTGCCTTATTGTTGCCTATGCCAACTCTGGTACTGGACCGAGGTCCGAGCACACAAAACACCAGTTTAAAATCCGACCACTAGGTGTCGGTCTGTGACCAGTTACACATCACCTCACTCGCTCCATCCACAATTTTGTATAAATATTGATGAAATACAGTCTAAATCCGACTTAAAGTTACTCACCGAGTGGTCACATCTTCTTCTGGTCCAATAGGCTGGCTGCTTCTCCTCCAAAGGGAATGAGAAAATGGAACGGGTTGCACTGATTATTAAATCATTTGTGGGTCACAGATCCGCACCAGAGCATTTGGGTGTGGAATAGCACGCCGCAAGTTACCACCACCCGTTTTAAATAACGCGGTAGGTGTGTGTTCTCACTGAGTAGACATGTTGAAAAATAATTTAAAACACATCGAAACAAATTGAACCAAAATTTTCGGTTTTTGATGTTGATGCTGATGTTGAAGTTATATCACGGGGTTCCGTGAATTATTATTATTATCATTATTATTTCCAAAGTTCCGCCATGTTTTCAGCCCTACAGCTCTAGGGTGGTCAGTAACGCCCTAGCTCTCGAGGGCGTTTCCAAGGGAGATTTCTCCCTCGCCCCTTGACGAATTAACGATTGGGACACCCCTCAATCTTCGCGAGAACGCGCATCCCCAAGGGCGAGGGCGAAGACAAGGGCGAATCTTGCGTTTGGGACGAGGCCTTAGTAACACAAGACCCTACTCAACAAGCACACAGTAAAACGTCCGTTCAGGTCCGTGGTCAGGACAGAGAGATGAAGAGAGAGAAAGAGAGAGAGAGTGAAAGAGAGCATGTGCTCTCACCTTTCGCCCCCTGGTCACAGCTCCACCCCCAAGGGGAGGTCCCGGCGCCTAGAGCGCCTACTATAACTCTCAACTCATGCTGCCAGTTGCATGCTGGGAACTCCACCCACCTATTACGATTGGATCAGAAGCACATGACGTCATGTGCTTCTGTCATGTGATAGACGGAGTTCCGAGTATGCAACTGGCAGCATGAGTTGAGAGCCGTTTTTATGTTTACACAAAAATGAAAAAAAGGTTCACATTCTGACTGCTGACATAATGATGACTGTTGTGCTGTTGATGTGGATCAATAAAAATGTTTGGGAAAAAAAAAACGCCATTATGTAAATCACTATGCGCTCAATACACACCCACCCCTTCATCACTCAGTCAGTGTAGGGGCATTACCTGTTAAGGTAGACGTCATCGTCATGTAAAGATAAAGTGCATGTATACTTTACATAATGAAAAGCAGTG
>OMKY01213555.1:0-17227 GCA_900302395.1 Bregmaceros cantori | reverse complement strand
TATTCGTCAGATTCGCCCTCACTATTGTTACTGAAATATAACTTGTAGAGTCACGCCTCCATTATCCTGATTGACTACAAGCTGTGACATCATCAGATGTCCCCTCCCATTGGCTATAAATCAGTGATACCTCCTGAAACGTGTGTGTGTGCGTGTTTGGTTTGTTCCTGCTTTAGCTCATAGCTTAGCTTAGCTAGCGCATACCCGGCTAAAGTTCAGTTTAGCTTAATAACTGAACCTTCGAGACATATTCCCGTGTCAAGACTGGTCATTTTCTCTACATGGACACCTTATCTGAGCTGTCATTACAATGGTGTCAGAAGTGGGATTCATACACAAATAGAACCATATCGGAAGGAGGAGTTGGGTTGGAGGAGTTGCGAGCTAAAGTTGCTTGCCGATTTTTATTTCTTAATATTTTTTTTAATTGTTTTTTAGGCGTGAGCGCCATTTTCTATTTTATATGGATAGGCTTTGTGTGAAAGAGGGATGAGAAAGACCAGGGGAAGACATTATAGAAAAGTCGCCGAGGGGAGGAGAACTCGCGACACTTCCCGTACTTGTGAACTAAATCACAGGCACTATACATGTCCTGGATGCGGATGTCCAAGCGACTGCTCCACAGAGCCTGCACTGCTTGCCAAATTTCACCTGTAAGATAGTTCTGCTTCAAACTTCTCATTCAACTAATAGGGCAGCTGCACATGACGGCTTGCTGGCGGCAGACATTTTGGTGGTATCACGTACAGTGAAGTTTACGTATACCTACGGTTAAGTGGTATACCAGTTTATTCACGTCCATTACATAGAGGCAAATACGATGGACGTAGTTAGGCTGCCATCTTCTGGCGATTGATAGCATATTACCATGGATGAATCAATAATAGAAGACCTTTAAACAGACAATATTATGCAAATATCACTCTCTGTCTGGTCGTCTGTTACAGAGATGAAGACTCGAGTCAAAAGACTCGACTCGTGAGTCACTCGAGTCACCAAAAATGGGACTGGAGACTCGACTCGGACTCGCACCCTAAAGACTCGACTTGACACGGGAATCTAGGTCAATGACTCTTGACCCTCGACGAGTATTTGACGAGTCCCTCTTTTTCGGCTTAAAAAAATTAATTATTTTCCTTTCTCATTCGCTTCCTTTCCATCCACGCGCGCAAAGGCATGCTCAGACAAGTGTCGCTCGCCGTTAACCAATAGAAGCGGAAGAAGAAGAAGGTTGCGCACTGCTCACCTACTTTAACCCATCATGGCGGCGACCAGCGCAGGTTCTCCAGCAACAGGCTGGCTTTTAGACCTACATCTTTAAAAATGACTCAAGACTCGACTCTGACTCATACCCTAAAGACTCGGACTCGACCACTAGAGACTCAGGCTCGACTCGGACTCATGACTTTGGGACTCGCACCCCTATTATTTTGTCAGAACAAGTTCTAAAACAATCTGTCTGATGCATCCACTGTCTCAGGACATGCTAGCTATCCTGCAGCGCGAAGGTCCGTACACCCGCGGAGTGTTCCGGCGGTCGGCCGGAGCCAAGGCGTGCCGAGAACTACGTCACCGCTTGGATCACGGCGATGCGGACGAGGAAGTGGAGCCGTCTGAGGTCGGGGAGGCGTCTGTGTTTGTCACCGCAGCTGTGCTAAAGGTAGTCACCAGGCACCCACATGCCGGTTGTCATTGTACTTACATGGTCTGTACCAGCGCAGCACAACGAATCAAATTTTGATCTTAATCTCAATTTTGAGCCCCATGATTATGAAAATTGTGTTTTGTTTTTTTTGTTTTTTACTTTTTTTTTTTTTTTACATTTCTGTTTAATTTTTTTTTTTTGTTCATAACTTACACAGTACATATGTAGCCTGCCGAGCCAGAATCTCGAGACGCTTGCATTGGGTCTGGAAAAATCAGGCTCACCGCTGGTACGGATTCAATTAGTCCATCAGCACAGACATGAGGGGAGTTTGTATGGCGATGAAGGTTAGTTTGTGTTAGGGATTAAGGATCACCAGTGTTGTGTATGTGCGCCTGCCAAGTGACCGGTGAAAAATGTACTCCAAAAGTAAAAAAGTACACAAATAAGAGTAAATGTAATGTGTTACTGCCCATCTCTGAATTAAGAATAGGAAAAAGTTATTCATCAAATGGCCCAATGGCCCAAATCCCTCTATTAATAATCACTCTATGACGTTATGTGAACTTTGGAATCAGTAATTGCATGTTGTCATTCCCAGGCGATGAAGGTTAGTTTGTGTTAGGGATTAGGGATCACCAGTGTTGTGTATGTGTGCCCGCCAGGATTTCTTGCGCAACATCCCGGGCAGCTTGCTGTGCGTGGACCTGTACAACCAGTGGATGGCTGCCATGGAGGAGGAGGATCCAGTGGAGGCTGTGCAGAGGTACACACACACACTGCTGGTGCCAGTGTTGTACCCGAACATGTTCAAAGAACGATAGTTCATTAACTCCTGCATATTTTAGGCGAACGTGAACGAGACGTTCAATTATGCTTGATAAACGTATAATTGTGAATGGACTCTTTATTGAACTGAGCTTTGTTTTAGTTCAGATTTTTTTTAATATTAGATTTCAAAAGCCATCCGGACAATAACGGAGCAATAAAGCAAAAAACACATTCCAAACTGCACCGTTTCTATCCACTTCTGAGAATCTAACCCAGCCCCTGATCTAACACAATGTTAAAAGAGTTAAATATTGTCTTTTGTTCTGCTGGTATACCATCAATAATGTTGACAAATTACAGCTGACAGCAACGTAGAAAAAGAACGAAAAAAGAAATAAAAAGTTAATTTTGGGGAACCACCTCTTCATAGTTCAAAATTATGACCTATGAACGATAAAAAAACAAACAAATGATGATTGATGATAAATGATAAACAAATTCATTTTAAAAAGACTGAACTGAGATTTGACCAAGTTCATGTTGAAAGTGAACTCGCGCAACACTGGCCGGGGCTTCATATCATTGGTGCGCAAGTGTGATACGCGCACCTAGCGTGGCAAGCCAGAACCAACTCATCGTCCACACATCGCACGTGACAAGAATGATCACTGCGTCTGGTCTCAAGCGTAAAAAAAAGGGGGTGGCATGTGGTTGGTGGGGGTAGGAGTAGTATTTTAAAAATCTAAGTTGTCCCATTTTAGCATAGTAGGCGTAACGTATCAAACTCTGCCCATATCTCGCAGAGAGAGCCTCAAAGTGGCTCTGAGTGGCACCCGATAATCGGATTTGTTGATTCGCTCGAGACCAGAACCAATGTTCGTTCTAGTCATGTGCGATGAGTGGACGATTTGCTGGTTCTGGCTTGCCAGGCTAACGGGCATCACCAGCGTTATGTGAGGAAGCACTGGTGGTACACGGGGGATTTTTTTTAAGTGACTATATTTTCACATTTCAAATACACTCAGAAATACACTTATTCCTCTTTGTATGCTAAAGCTGCCCAAGAAATTACAAGTTGGTGCTACATTTCACTGCCTGTAACTGTTCAACATTAGGAAGGAAGTTCCCAAAAATGTCCCAAATTAGGACAATCCACCCTATTTTAGTATTATTTTTTTGGTCTTGTTTCGTTTAAATAAAAATCATTTTCCTTTAAAGAGCTGTTGGATTTGACTAGCCTGGCGAGCCAGAACCAATGCATCGTCCACGCATTGCACATCGCTAGACGCTTGCATTGGTTCTGGGAAAATCAGGCTCGCCGTTGGTACGGATTCAATCGGCCAATCAGCGTGGCCGTGTGCGGAGTTTGTACAGGCTACGTGAGACATGGGCGGAGTTTGGTTCTCACGCCTCCACACCGCTTGTGCTGTGACTGGATAACACGTTTTTTTTTAACATTTTCTGACCCTGATTTTCCCAGAGCCAATGCAAGCTTCTAGCGATGTGCAATGCATGGATGATGCGTTGGTTCTGGCTCGCCAGGCTAGGATTTGACAGATCCTCCGAGTGGGATATTGACTCGCTCTCCTCCTTTGCCCCCGGCAGGCTGCTGTCCTTCATGCCCGCCGAGAACGTGCTGCTGCTGCGCCACCTGCTGGCCGTGCTGCACCGCATCCACGGCCACGCCCACCACAACCAGATGAACGCCTTCAACCTGGCCGTGTGCATCGCCCCCAGCATGCTCTGGGCTCCGGCGCAGCAGTCCGTGGACCACGGCCACAGCACCAAGAAGGTACGGTCACTTGAGTGCCAACCCCCACCGTGTGTTGAGTGATGGGTTCAATTCCACCCTCCGACCACCTTGCCGCATGTCAGCTACACCATTTTTCAGCCTATTTCTTGCTAACACAGGTAATATAATGAAAAAATGTGTGGCTGGCTCCCGTGGTGCAGCGAATTAGACCAAGCAAGCCCTATACATAGAATCAGAATCAGAATACTTTATTACCTGCACCGAGCAAGTTATGTTTTCAATCGCGTTGGTTGGTTTGTCTCCTAGATAACTGAAAAATTGTGCACGGATCTGGATGAAATTTTGTTGGAAATGACAAAAGCGGAAGAATCAATTAGATTTTGGTGCATTTCTGTAGCCTATAAGTAACATAATCATACTTATTCAACAACTTACCGATAGATCGCTGGGCGCTTACGCGGGCACGTGACCAGTGTTCCGGGTCACTGGGAAAGTGTAGTTGGCTTGTGCTGAGCATGTTTGCCAGTTGCGTCAATCACAATCGCACTACTCTAGGAGCACTTGCATTGATAATTGGTTCCCACACATAACTGCTTGCACTAAAAGTAGTATTTTTTTGTTCAACTACGGCGCAGGTTTGCAATCTCTGAGTGCTTCTAGTTTTGAGATAATTTTCATTCAGCAGTTTCAGCTCTCAGGCAGTGGGAATGGTAGTAATAAGCAACACCGACCTAGGTAATGTGCTGTGCACAAAAAAAGATTTATCAAAATGGAAATGTTACCTCCTCAACCCTACTTGTGCATATGCTCTGTTCCTTCGCCTCTGCTTCGTGGACAAATCTGTCCACTTCACCACTAAGCCTGCGCTGTTGTTTTTTGTTGCTCTTATTAGCGAGGCACAAGACAAAGTTTGAAGCCGCGGCAGAAGTGCGCCCACACACTCGCATACTCGGCGGGCCCACGTCACCGCGGCTGTCGTGGCCTCGGGAACCGGAGCAAAACATTTACTAACAACGTGGCGCCCGTTGACGAAGCGCGAGGCGCGTCCCATCTGTTTACGCGTGTCCGCACCGAGCGGTAAACACACGCCGCACTCTGGGAAGTGTCCGGACCCCTCAGACGCGCCTGTGGTGGTCCTGACAAACAATGCAACTGGTCAGAAAAGGCCAATGTTTTATGTGATGGTGTTGGCGTGACAACCACGACCTTGTTGCACAAGCACGTCCACGCGATGCCAGATGTCTTGACACTGTGCGTGTGGGTGTGTCCCTGTGTGTCTGTGCGCGTGCTGCAGGTGTGTGAGCTGGTGCATTTCCTGATTGAGAACTGTGCCAACATCACGGGATTCGAACTTCAACCCGACTTCGAAACCAGTCCCCTACAGGCTGACAGCGAACAGTGCTCTGGTAAGGCCACGTCCACCACCAATTTAGATGTTGGCTGTGTCCGAAATCGTTCCCTATCCCCTACTCCCAACCCCCCATATAGTGCACAACATTCATTTTGCCAACGTTGTGGAAGAATACAGCACCACCTACAAAACAAATAGCGACAAAGGGTACTCATTTTGCCACAAAGCATATGTAATTATCAAGGTAATTACGTTAACCTCACAGACATGTGAAAAAGAGCTAGCTACCTAAGCTATGAGCTAAAGCAGGAACAAGCCGAACACATACATTTCAGGAAGTATCACTGATTTATAGCCGATGGGAGGAGACGTCCGATGATGTCACAGCTTGTAGCCAATAAGGATAACGGAGGCGTGACTCTACAAGCTACATTTCAGTCACAATGTGTCTAGAGGGGTCATTTCTTAAGCTATACTGAACATTAGCCGGGTATCGGCTAGCTAAGCTAAGCTATGAGCTAAAGCAGGGAACAAGCCGAACACACACATTTCAGGAAGTTTATCTGATTTATAGCCAATGGGAGGGGACATCCGATGATGTCACAGCATGTCGCCAATCAGGATAACGGAGGCGTGACTCTACAAGCTACATTTCAGTAACAACAACCCTGCCTACATTTTTCAGGCACCCCGTTAGCTAGAGGTGCACCGATCCGATTCTCAGATCGTTGATGGGGGCCGATCAGACTTTTTTCCAAGGAACGGTATTCGTGATTTTGTCCCGATCAGGATCGGTAAATGAGTTGGGGAGCCAAATGACTGTTTTGTTTTTTGTTTTGTTTTTTCAAGCTTTATTTATTAGGGTTAGTGAAAACAGGTGAAGATGGGCAGACAGGCGGAAAATACGTCGGTGGCGAGATTTGAACCACCGAGCCATTGCGGCATATGCATGCTTTCCAGCGCTTTGCCTAATCGACTGAGCTACTGGGCAGCACAAATTACTGTTTTTTTTAACTTTGACTATTATTGAAATTGACAATTGTGCCAAATAGTTTGGGTACTACCAATTTTTGCAGGATCAGGACTCCCTATCGGGACTCTGTACCGGAGATCGGGATCAGCCAATCGCTAAAATCAAAGGATCGGGATCGGAATCCAAAAAAATGATTGGTGCACGCCTACTGTTAACAGTTCCATTCACCATGTCCTCTCTCCCCAGACGTGTGGTCCTTCCAGATGATCGACTCCTCTTACGACAGTCTGGAGAACGAGCTCAACGACGATCCCGAATCCCCCGACCGGGTGCAGCTCCCGCTTTTGGAACGCGACAAGCACGACAGCCGCGACTCGGTGATCACCCTCAGTGACCCGGAGCCCGACCTAGAGTATCATCGGCCCGTCGTGGTCGGACTCGCGCGCCGCCGGTCACGGCGCCACCAGGCCATGGCGGCGGGTTCCTCGCCCCGACGTCTCCGCCGGAGCTCAGAGCCCACACTGAGCGCATCGGGGTCAGTGGGAAGGTACAATTCAATCAGACATGTTATCTTTTTGATGGACTTTAGTACAATCTAGAACACAAAAAGTAACAACGCAAACAAAGCATAATAGCAATTACACATCTCTTCAATATTAAATAGCACATATTACAACTTTCAAGGCAGGAGTATTGTCTAAGTAAAAACAATGATTTCATTTATATGTATTAATATATACATTATTGCAATATACATTATGTCTATGTGTGTGTGTGCCTCTGTATGTATGTGTGTTATATTGTGTTCCTTTCATTTTTGTTGTGGTGCATGAAGCACTTTGAATTCATCATCATCATCATCATGTTCCATCCCCATCATGGGGGTTGGATGCCACAGCACGACAATCTTGGTCGTCCTCTGCACCTCTTCCCATCAAGTCTCCCATCCAGTAGAACTCTAAACTTTCCTTCCTCACAATGTGACCAAAGAATTTCAAACATTTGGTCTGGATAATACGAAAAAGGCAAATCTTTGTGTTTACTCTTTCCAGTACTTCGTTATTTTTGACCTTTTGTGTCCACGAGATTTTCAACATTCTTCTGTAGTACCAGATCTCGAAGGCCTGTATTCGGTCTTTCATTGCTTTTGAAATAGTCCATGTTTCACTACCATAGGTAAATGTGGACCCGATGTAACACCGAAGTATCCTTACTCTTGTTGGTAAAGGGAACTTGTGTCTTGACTAGAACATTGTTCATTTTGGAGAACGCAGATTTTGCGATGCCAATTGTCCTCTTGATTTCCTCTTCACAATGTCCATCTTCTGTGATTTTCTGTCCCAGGTAAATAAAATGTGGTACTTGCTCGATATCAACTCCACCCACCTTCAGCTTTATTGACGTGGACTCTCGTTGCTTGCTGATCAGCATTGTCTTTGTTTTCTTTGGATTCATTTTCATATTGTATTGTTTCCCAGCCTCATTCACTTGGTCCAGGATTTCCTGAAGGTCATGTTCACTCTCTGCCAGCAGCACTGTGTCATCGGCATACCTTAAGTTGTTAATATTGTGTCCATCGATGTTTATTCCTCTGCAGTTCATAACGGCTCTGAAAATAGTAGTAGTAGTAGTCTGTGTACAAGTTGAATAGGCTGGGAGATAGCACACAGCCTTGGCGAACACCTATTTTGATCTGGATGGGATCTGATGTGCCCCTTTCTAAACGTATAGCAGCTCTTTGGGTCCAGTAGAGGTTTACGATGAGCTTAAGATCTTTCCCACTCAGACCAGCATTTTTGATACACTTGATCATCTTCTCGTGGTTGATACGGTCAAAAGCTTTTTCATAATCAATGAAACAGGTGTACACTTTCCTGTCAATTTTGCAGTATCTCTCACAGATTGTTCTTAAATTCATCACATGTTCCTTTACCTGCCATGAAACCACTCTGCACTTCACTGACTTCATCTTCGATCTTTTGTCTATTCCTCAATAAAATAATTCGGAGGATCATCTTCAGAAAGTGGCTCATTAGGCTTAAGGTTCCGTATTCAGAACACATTGTAGCTTTAGGCTTCGTTGGTAAACAGATGAAGGTGGTCTCATTCATGCCCTGTGGGATGTAACCAGACTTATAGATGTTATTCACGAGGGCATGTATTCTCTTCACACCTTCTTCATCAATTGCTTTTAGCATTTCTGTGGTCAATTTATCTGGGCCCGCTGCTTTTCCTTCTTTTAGGTCTTTGATGGCTTTCCTTTCTTCTGATAGAAGGATACTTGGCTCCTCTTCCATCTCTACGTCGGTTGTTGGAGGTCCCTCTCTTGCATCTCCATACAGTTCAGTGATGTATTACTCCCATCGCCTCTTGATCAGGTGTTCTTCAAATAGCATGTTCCCCTGCTTGTCTCTGATGCATGCATTTCTCTTTGCTTTTGGCTTGTCCTCAATCGCCTTTTTAATTTTCTTGTGCATATCTTTATGTCTGTGTGTGGCTTCTAGTGTCTCAATATCTAAGCACATCTCGTTCCAGTAGTCATTTAATTCTTTAATCTCGCCATAGAAACTTTCAATGTCTTCATCTGGGTGGTCTGTTGTTGGAGCATAGACCTGTATGATGTTTATGTTAAAGGGAGATCCTTGAATCTTCATCATTAATATTCTGTCTGATAATGGCCAGTAGCCCCGCATGCACTTAGCAATGTTGCTCTTCATAATGATTCCAACACCATTCCGATGTTGTGAGCCTCCTGAATAGATTATCTGATATCCTTCTTCCAATATGCTGCCATCTTCAGTCCATCTTGTCTCCGCAATGCCAAGAATGTCAAGCTGCATTGCAGTCATCTCTCTCTTAAGGTCCTCATACCTTCCTGGTTTGTGAAGGGTTCTCACTTTCCATGTTCCTATTCTGAGCAGATCTCCTCTAGTTTTCAGACATCCAACCTCAACTGTAGGCCTCCCTGCTGGGTTGTGGCATACTGCATCATTACTGGAGTCCTAGTTACCATAGAAGGGCTGCCTCCTCTGTCGCTGTTAGGAGGCGTCTCCGCAGAGGGACCAGTTCCGTCTCCAAGGGTTCTATTTCTACGACTAGCTACCATGGTTAACATTGGGATTCATACTTGGTAGGGGCCCTGTCCTTTCCAAGGTGGCCGGCCACTTACTCATTCTGCCGCAGTGTGCCCGAGTGTGCCACACACCTTGCTTTTGCACCTTTGTGACTTGGTCTCCCAGTACTCTGCTGTTCCTGACTTTATGCACCAAGGGGCGGCATTCCCCTTTCTCCTGGACTGTGACGTGCATTGTCAGTTCAGATCCATTTGTACTATTTAGCCATAGCCGGTGCCCTAGCAGGTGCTACCGCCTCGGGCCAAGGCAGACCGGAGAGCAATGGTGATTAAGGGGTGGCTCTACACTCCCCACAACTCCACCGCCCACCCCCACGGTGAAGCCTCACCACCGGATGCAGTTTAGTGTCATGCCCAGGACCAATTTGAATTGCTCTGCCAGAAATGTGCTATATAAATATGATTGATGTACAAAAAAAAACGCTACTACTTTAACTCTTTCAGTGCTGCGGACTTGCACAGACGTCCTAAGAAAGTAGAGATCCTCTTATTTACATTACACGCTGTTGTGACCAGATACCGTCATGCATATTCTGTTGTGTCAAAATGGTTGGTGTTGAATGAGTTAATTACCTGTGCCGGAGCTGCACTACGAAGCAGGTTATGTTTTTGGTCGCATTGGTTTGTCTGTCCCAGGATAACTGAAAAAGTCAACAACTCGATAGATCGCTGGGCGCTTACCGCTGTCACGTGACCAGACTTCCGGGTCGCTGGGAAATTTAGTTGGTATGTTCGCCGGTGCCGTCAATCACAATCGTGCTACTCGAGCCGTTGCATTGATAATGGGTTGCCACACTTACTGCTAGCAGTAAAAGTACTTTTTTTTGTACCACTACGGCGCAGGTTTGCACTCGCTGAGTGCTTCTAGTTTGTGTTTGAGATACATCTAACCAAAACACACTCTGGTTCCTCAGGAAAACCAGCTACAAAGCCACAGCCGAGGAGGACGAAGAGAAAGAGGACGAGGTGTTCTTGGAGCAAACCCTGAACGCGTTGCACCTACAGGAAGGCGACACAGGAAACGTGGAGCGGGCCACAGGCGTGGTCAAAGTGCTAACCGTGTCCGGGCATCGGAAGACACCTCCACCGGTGCTGAGATCCGATGCCAGCTGCTCGAGCCTCTCGTCGCCGCCTACCTCGCCCACAGGCTCCTCCCTCAGCTCGCTAGACTCCGCCTTCTCTCACTACTCCACAGATTGCTCCACTGCGCCCACCGTGTTTCCGTTGTCCGAGCCGGACCTTCGCTCCCACCATTCACCCTCGCCGATCGCCCAGCGACTCAACTTCTGCGGCTCCCGGCTTCGAGACGATTACGGCCTGTCGCTCCAGCGGCCCAAACGGGAGAAGGACACCGATGCAGGGGTCGCCGCGAAGACCCTGCGGGTGCAAAACGGAACGTTACCCAACGCCGGGCCGCCTTCGTACCAGCAGGCTGTGTTGCAGCTGCAGCAGGGCCGTCGGGGGAGTGCCTTGTGGTTCCCGGGAGGCTCCGAGCGCCCTCTCACGGTCAACGAGTTGCGACAGTTGCACACCGCTCCACAGCCCCCAAGGGGCGTATTCTACGGACAGAGCACCACCGCATTGGTGTTGCGGCGAAACTCGGACGACAACGGTGTTGCGGGACACGACTTACTGTCCCGACGATCTTCCGAACCGGCCGCGGCGCAGTCACCACCGTCGTACAGTAAATCACAGCTGGCGAAAGAGCAGCAGTCTGGGGCGCTGTCTCCATCGGCCAGTCGGCTTGTGAGGGACTACTTTTCGACACAGGGCGTAGCGGAGGGATACGCTTGCCGACGTGGCCACGAGGTCGAAATGGCACTGGCCCGTGGCCGTCAGCAATGGGACCGGCGACGCTGCAGCGACCCACGTGCCGAAGACTTTGAGCGGTTACTATTTGCCGAAGAGTCTTATGTGTAATTCTAATGTACCAATACCCCTTTCTCCACACATGCATTATATTACATGACTTCGTGTTGGAGAGTGACTTTTCTGGTCCAAGTGAAACTGAGGAATATGTCACCATGGTTGTTCCGAGCCAATCCGTGGTCTCTTGCTGTGCAGGAATCATACAGATCATTACCAGCAGATATGAATATGCCAATATGGGAAAAAAAATGTAGTGGTGAACCTCCAACAGAGCCCTGAGGGCAGAAGACAATTTTGTCATGTATCTGATCTGATAAGATGTGACTTGTATCGATCACACGGTCACATCTGATGAGATTCAGTTCACATTCAATAAATCAGAAATGATTCACTTCAGACGTGTCTTGTATGGGAATCAGGCGCAAGGTAGCCTGGCGAGGCAGAATCAACGCATCACCCACGCAAGTCGCTGCCGGTACGGAATCAATCGACCAATCAGCGCGGACGTGGGGGGTGTTTGTACGGGCTACGCGAGACGTGGGCGGAGTTTGGTTGTCACGCCTCTACGCCGCTTGTCCCACCTACTCCACTGTGACTGGATAACACGATTTGATTGACACTTTTTTTTTTTCAACGTTTTCCAACCCTGGTTTTACGAGACTCAATGCAAGCGTCTAGCAATGTGGATGCGTGGATGATGCATTGGTTCTGGTTTGCCAGGCTAGGCGCAAGGGGTACGGGTGTGGCGATTTGAACATTTCCCATCGTGATAATCGTGGCCCTAAGTTTGCGATTGACTATTTGAACGCGATCACCAACCCCCCCTGCCCCCCTATTTTCTGCTTGTTGTTTAATTCAATATATCACGTTACGTGCCATGAGAGGCTCGGCTGGTGCTGTATTTAAACAGTGCAGCTGTAAGCAGACGTTATCTGCCCTCTTCTTCCCGCACTGCAGGCAGCGCCCCCCACTCACTGCCAACAGCCGCGCTTTTAAGATTTTTACGATGTCAAGATGCCTCAGAAATATGTACAATGTCAAATCACGCCGGCCAAAAATAGCGATTGACGATGAAATCGAAAATCGCAACACCCCTACCAAGGGGTACACAAAACTCATTCTTTACTTTCAATATTATATTCTGCAATGAACGACTCAACCTCACACGGACCAATTGCTGGTTGAATATTTCACCACCTTTTCAAGTGCTTCTAAGTTATTTTTTATTCAATGATGAGCGTGTTTGTGTGTATGTTTGTGTGTTTGCGTGTGTGCAAGTCTGTGTGCATTCCTTGTATTCCTTAGCCCAGCGTCACCTAGCCTAGCGAGCCAGAACCAACGCATTGTCCATGCATCGCACATCGCTAGAATTTGTAAACGTCTAGCGATGTGCGATGAGGCTAATAGGTGACTGGGCTAAGGCGAGCACAAGCGATTGTTCGTTCGACTCTAGGTTATATTGTACCCCTTTCTCATATGCTTCTCATATAGTATTAGCTAAGTATTAGCAAACATTGTATGATGGAACTATGGCTCCATGTGTGATACTGTGTATAAAGGAAAGAAACACACTACATATGTTATATTGTGGCTAAATGTATAATTGTGAATATTTGTATCTCATAGTGTAAATGTGTATTTTTGTACCATGTGCCATGTCTGCTGCTGTCGAAAAGTGAGAGACTATATTTGCTACAGATCACATCCTTTGTATTATCTGGTGTTGATAAAACAACATGCCATTCTTTGATTGAAATAAAACATTGCCAAAGCAACGTTTCGTTCTTTTGATTGAATCATGTGAACATGGAATATGAATAAATGCAGTGAAATATGTATGCTTTTAAATGTATAAATAATGTAAAAAAAAACATCACACAGTAATACATACTGTCGGATATATGTGCTCGAACCACCTCTATTGGACAAATATAGCCTGGCGATCCAGAACCAACAAATCGTCCAGCGCATCGCACGTGATTGGAACCATCAATGCAACATCTAGCGATGTGCGATGCGTGGACGATGTGATGGTTCTGGCTCCCCAGGCTAAGACAAGTATGTATCCAGCAAAATAATGCATGTCACTGTAAATTGTAAAAAAGAATGATTTGGCATGTGGTAAAAGGAAAAAAAACACGGAATATAATTGCAGTCAGGATAGCAATCAAACTACACACTTGTACCTGGTAGAAAAACAACAACCTGAGACCACATACCAATGCATGGATTCACACTTCTAATTAAGAGCCCCTTTTATTCCCATTGTAACAATAATATTTAAGGACCCAAGTTGAGAAGAACAAAAGTTTGGGTGACCTCGCTGTCAACCTGTATATTGTACCCAAAAGAGGTACACAGAAAATAAACAAACACTGGATTTGAACATCAAGCGGGACGATGACATATCTTCAAATTAGATGATCAGAGTTCATCTGTTGTGTGCGCCGTTTGTGCCATTTCCGGAGGCTAACTGTAGGGGGCGATACTGCCCTGCTCCAGGCACTGGGTGCCGCCTCCGGACGAGTGGAGTCACGAGGAACTGTAGGGCTAACGAAATTCACCTGTGGCTCACTCTATTCTATCGGAGGCTAAGTACCTTGTTTGCAATTTTCCCATCTTATAGCTAACCATTCTGCCTTTTAACCAAGTGGTTGTGGTTCCTTGGCGGCAACAGGTTTTAATATTAAAAGCAATCTTTCGTACAAACCTGTTGCTTGCACAATTTTGTGGCGTGCGTATCTCAGCACTGCTTACCGCGATTGCAACTCATCTAACTGTAGTCTCATCTCTAACCTCCAGGTTAGGTTGGGCCGGCTGGTCAATGATTAAGATACTCTGCGAGTTGGCGAATAGATGTGTTGAAATTTCACTCGTATGAGTTTAATTCCATCTTTATGAGATCAGTTGGCCGGCCCCATCAAACCGAGTTGTTTAGTGCAGTCTAAACTGTGCTGATCTAAATTATTATTATTATTATTATTATTATTATTAACGCAAGCTTCCATTCATGCTCGCATTATTCTGCCAGTAGTACTGGCCTTTGTGAGGGTTCAAACTAACTCCCTTATTGGGTTTAAACGTAATTATATTTGTGACTTTGGCTGAGAAGGATGCAGGTCCTTGAAGCAAAGTACACAAAAATCCAGTACACCAATCATGCACTTTTAACATGCACTCATATATCCACATTGCATGTTTCAGTGGTAAAGGAATCATAACATCTTCCAAGGTTCACTCATCTTTTCTCCTGCGCAGATTGCCAGATGGATAGGTAGAGGCACTGGAGATGCCGGAAGGGTCGGCCTCTGATGAACACAGGCGAAGTGCTTATTTCTCTGGTAACATTAATTTCAAGGGATTTTGACACGGTGTTGTCCAGGTGCTGGGACGATCTTTATGAAGGGGGGGTGGGATGGGGCGTGCTGCCGCCGCCGTCTTTACTACTGTGCGTACGGTCTTTGGCCAAGTGCACCATGGTGCCGTTCGCAAACAAATGGCTCACAACAACTTCTGCTCCAACAAAGTGAAATAAGATTTAATCTGAATTGATTCCTCTCACTGGCATTTCGGCAAGTCTACTTTCCCCCGTTCTCTCATCGCCCTTTCACACTAACCCTGTTAAAAAAAATAAAAAATAAATAAATGGTGCTTATACCAAAAAACACATTTGGAAAAAAAAAAACATTTGTGTTGCTTCTGTCTAATAGCAGTACACATGGGTTTATACAGCACAGATTCCGAGATTTCACAGATTTCACAGATTTCAGGCGTCAGCGCCGTTTTTCCATCTTCATTGGATAGGATTAGTCGGAAACTGGGTTGAAGAGATCAGGGGTAGACATTGCAGACAAGTCGACGAGCGTAGGCAAACTCGCAACACTGCGGATGCTGCGGTAGACACAGCGCCACTAACATGAATGGGGTCGCGTTAGGTGCTGTGTCCATAACCACTCGGCCAACGCGGACCTCCTATTGACTGTTCTGAACCAAAGAAGAACAGATTGTTTGAACGATTCACCCGTTTGGGTCGAAGTACTGCCGAGCGTCAGGTGCACACATACGCAGACAAGCTGGGTATATGAATGAATGAATGAATGAATTTATTTTAGGACAGAGTACAGAGCCATTGCAACATGAGACATGAGACACGAGGGATGGTTGTACACTACAGGCTTAGCAAAACTGATATATTTCACCCGGATGTCCCTGAGAGGGTACATGTATTTTAGGTTTATTTTCAGTTTTAAAATCATCAGGGACTATTAGTGGTGCACACCTGGCCGTAGTAGCATGGTCGTAAAGACATATCTATACATTCAGAAAAACATATTTCAGTATGAACCTCCGGTGGTGTTTTTCCTTTAAGCAGTCTCTGTTTGTAAACACACCTTGATTCCAACCTGTCGCTATGCTGGTGCATTGCAATTTGGACGTTGCTTCAGCGCGTGAAAATGTTTAATCATGCACGTACACACATGCCTCCTTAACGCTACGAACAATGCAGCTGTTATACATCGAGGTGACTCACAGCTAATGAGACATTTGTGGATGAGTGAGATAGCGTCAGGTTGATGGAAACAAAGGCAACTTGAGCTGTCTTGTTGCGTGCATGGTTGGTTGGTCGTGATGCCGTAAAGTAGGGCAAATTCCTCATCATCATCTTTGCTTCAACTAGAGGGAACTGCTGCGGACCCCTTGGCGCAGCGGGTTAGACCTCTGAATCCAAGCCAGCCCCATTCACACCCTTGTTGCTGTGGCTTGGATCACAGCACACGCTAGCCTGGCTAGCCAGAACCAACACATCGTCCACGCATCACACATCGCTAGACACTTGCATTGGGTCTGGGAAAATCAGGCACACCGTCGGTACGGATTCAATCGGCCAATCAGCGCGGACGTGGGGGGAGTTTGTACAGGCTACTCAAGATATGGGCGGAGTTTGGTTGTCACGCCTCCACGCCGCTTGTCCCACCTACTGCGCTGTGACAGGATAACACGATTTGATTGACACATTTTTTTTAACGTTTTCCGCCCCTGGTTCTACCAGACCCAATGCAAGCGTCTAGCGATGTGCGATGTGTGGACGATACGTTGGTTCTCACCAGGCTAACGCCGGGTTTCCATCCAAAAAATGCGCCACATATACGCCCAACGCCCCTACGCCACGCTATTGTACCTGGCGTACTGCGTATTCGCATTGTTTCCACGAGCTTGCACGCGGCGCTCTGAGCACAGTGCGCGGCGTACTGCGGGACACAGTTGGCGCGATAGTTGCCTTGACCAGAGGACCCGCAGATACGTCACTTTCCCTTTTCTCTAGCCGGTTTGGTGTGTGCGCGCGTGTGTGTGTGTGTGTGTGTGCGTGTGTGTGTGTGTCTGTGTGCGTAATATGAAAAGGAAGAGAGAGAGCATGCAGTGAAAGTCGGCGGTGTAATAATAAATAAATAAATAAATTAAATTAATAATAATAAACCTCCGTATTTGTGTGTGTGCGCGCGCGTGTGCTTATGTTTGTGTGTGGTGCCGTCCCGTATTTGAAACCGCTGTGCAAGGTGACGTGCTATCCTTTATTTGTTAAGATATAGAGCTAGAGTACTTCATTTAGACGCATATATCCATTAACATTATCCCGCGGACAGCGGGATAATGTTTCTGTTTCACGTGCGATCACCACAGCAGTTGAAACAGGAGCACATGCACGCGCGCGCACGCACACACACACACACACA